>JAQIWG010001963.1:0-22110 GCA_034695025.1 Chamaedrilus cognettii | reverse complement strand
CCCCTGCTTGCTGCGCACGTGAACGAGCTGTTACCGCTGCACTCAGTCACCTGTGAACCTCGCTCGGTGTGCCCCGGTCCCGCCTTGAGTCAGGGTCTGGCGGTCTGCGACCCTCCCTCCCTCGCCTGCGTCTGTCTGCGGGGGCTGTCCCTCCACCCCACCCTCCAAGTCTGCTCCGGAATAATGCGCATTCCTCCACCTTCCCATTATTTTCAGGAAGCTTCGGAACACGCGCTGCGCGCTGCGTGGTAAACGAGAGCAAGTATTCAATGATTTCATTATTTTGCCAAGTCATTTGTCGCTATGCCGACTTATATGCCAAACTGTCAAGGATTTAAAATCTCGCTTTCATGGGGCTATCAGCAGAGTATAGATATACCTGCTGTAAGCCTAGCTAAGCTGTAATAATTTATGATCAAAGAACAGAAAGTGCCTTGCGCAAAGCTTGACTTTCTCAGTTTTATCCGCAGACTATTTATCCGCTGGAACCAGGCTGTAATGATTTCTGATCACTGAATGAATGTGCCTATAGTGCAGAGCTTGACATGCGTCCTATGGTATGTAGACCGGGACGAGTGCGCCCTCGGAGTGCATGCCTGCCCAGGGGAAGCGACCTGCCTCAACACTAACGGGTCCTACGCGTGCGCCTGCCCGTCTGGCTTCTTCCACAGAGGGCGCTCTTGCACAGGTACGTTGATATAGGCGACAACCAACATTTCTGCCAAGTTCAATTGGCCGAATACTTTCAAAGTTGTGCGCGTGTGACACGCACCCTTCCGGTACGTTCGTGTTGAAATGCAACGATTTGGCGTTTCCATGGATTCATAGCGCGCATTTTACCCGAAATTTCCACAACTTGCAAAGCTTACTTGCACATTTGCTAGTGTTTTTAGTAAAACCGCCACCAAATGATGGCAAAATTTGGTAAAAATTTTTTACAAAATTTTGTGTCATATTGTTCAATTAAATTCACTTGTCTGTGTCTTAGCATTAAAATTACTATAGCTGTACTTACAATTTTTTGGCAATATAGCAACGTTCACCAACGAACCCTGGCTGGGCACCTACTCACAGTAATCATCACTCCTGACGCGCAGCACCGCTTCCAATTGGTGCCCAAGATTCACTACCTCACCGGGCGGGAGGTAGGCGAGAATGGAATCTGCACCAATCCATCTAGGCTCTTTCTAATTTCCATGCCTGCCGGAGCAATGAGTTTTTTAAAACTTAAATAAGTTGAGATTTTGATTGGGGTTATGGCTGCAATGGGGTTGGCAAGTTATGGTTAAGGTTGCGTTAGGATTCGGGCTATGCATTTGAAATTAGAATTTGCTTAGGCCCGCTGATTCGTTTGTTGGTATGCAAATTAGCGGCAAGAGCCGAGATGGATTGGCGCAGATTCCGTTCACGCCACCGGGCGGCGTCGGTCGATCCATAGATCACGGAAGAAAATAATAATCTGTGGCCCGCTAATCGCATTAGGAGCGGCGCGTCGATTGGGCGCGATCTCGCGAGCGCCATCTTGGGTGCCTCGGGGTCGATTAGTCAGCCAGGCATGCATGGTGCAGGGTGGGGTGTCAGTGGCGTTGCGAGTGGAGAGTGAATCGAGGGGGGTGAATAGATTGGCGCCTCGAGTGCAGGTCTGGGGGGGGGGGACGCCAAAGGGCTTAGCATTTTTTGAATTTGAGTTAGTAAGTTTGAGGGCCCAAACTGGTTTTTTACGCAATAAATTTAAGATTAGTATGTGACCCCTATTGCCCTAAGAAAACCTTTTTTATGTAGCAATTTTCTTGAAAAAATCTTCGTCCCTTGCCCCCTCCCCCCCTCCCCGGCTTGCGAATATCTCTGAGAAAAATCATAGGGCATGCTAGGCCTGCGCTTATTTGATGTCATTGCGTGAGTGCAGTGTGCCAGAAATTATAATGCTGATCTTTAACGATGATTGTATAAAGTAGCCTATCCTTTTGCAAAGCGCAGAAATTAACGAACTGCTATTAGATCATCCTTTAAGGGAACCGGAACCTTCGTGGAGCTGAGAAATATTGAAGTTTGAAGGGGAGTACTGAAGGGGAGGACGCGGTCCATGTGGCGGAGATTACGTGGGCGCTCCTTTGTCATGTTCCAACACAGATCAGGATCGAACTCCGGCCGGGTAGCAAGTCTTTATCATGTCAGTCCGAGCAAACTGGCCATCCTTCTTTTATCCGTTGAGGCGTATACCAGATAATTTATCAATTCTAGGCATAGCTCTGCTTGCAGTGTCCCATGCTGCTTTGTATTCCTCACCTGAAAGGCAAAATTGTTTATTCACTGGGGTAAGTATTCATTAATGCAGCTAGATAATTAGTAAATCTAATCTTTCATAATATGTGAAAGTCTAGTGGAGCTTGAGCTTATGCTGTTCTATCAGGCCCTCGTAAAAAGGACAGTCAATGCTGAAGGCTTGATCTATTGGCCTATTCCTGTAACAGCAAACATTTCAACCTGAATCTGCTTATTTAGAACATTCCTTAATTAGCCTGGTAGGCTGGAAAGTGAACGCTAGACTATGATTATAGCATTGCAATTATTGGTTTATGCACAGAAGACAGTTTGGTGATTCATTTTAGAATGGACTTTCATCCTAAATTAACGTAGTATTTTAAGAAGCATTCAAGTTTTTGCATAAAGGTTATATGAACAATGTTTCTCCTATGTAATTTAGAAACTGCAAAGTAATTTAGTGACTGTGGAGAGGGATGGAACAAGGTTTTTTAAATTGGGGGGGGCCGGACCAGGCCTTACTGTAAGTTTTAAATCATAAATTAGACTTTTTCCTTCGCCTGCAGAACTCGTCGGCGGTGGGGGGGTTGTGCATAGAAAGAATGTTTCTTCAAAGGAAGGAGGGCATTTGCCTCGCCTTTGGTGGGCATTAAAGGCAAAATGCCCAAAGAGGTATTTGAAGAGGAAATACCCCCAAAAAAGACATTTGAGAGGGTAACTGTTCTCCCAAAAGCACCACTGTGCTCTCCAAACACCCACTAGCTAAATTGAGGGGGCCGTGGACCCATTACAGCCTAGATTTTGTGACTCGGGCCCCCCCTGCCCCTTAACTTGTTCCACCCGTTACTACACGACTCTAACCATCCAAAGATTCTCTGTTTGGCATTGATATTTGAGTGATCTGTGCTTAAGGCAAAGGAATAAGTGTATTGTGATTATTTGAAGTCCCCGTTGACGTCATTAGACGCCGAAACGGACTGTAAACCCAGTATTATTATTATTATTATGTGTTTCTGTGTGTGCTCAGCGTGCAGTGTGGGCTGCCCTGCGGGTCAGTATCAATCGGCCGCCTGCTCGGGCTCACTGGACAGGGTCTGCTCGGGTAGATATGGCATTTCAATGGAGTGCTAAAATATCAATCTGAGATTAAAATCTCTGCGATCAGCCAGATGGCGTTAAATAGATCGTGGATCAAGGTTTCAGTGCGCTGATTGGAACGTTGAGAAATTATTCTTGAAAATATATAAGCATATATTAACATATATTAACATATATTCTATAACATATATTAACATATATTAACATATATTAATATATATTCTAAAACATAATAGCTGTATCAATTAGGCCTAATACTGGGCATCGTTATAAACTCTAAGCATGCATGTAACTTACTCTTTACCTTTACGCGCGATGTGTGCTAATTAGATGTAGACATTGTTTCTGTCCAGCATGTGACGAGTGCAGTGGTGCAATGTACGAATGGCGCGCGTGCATAACCCTGCACAACCGGCAATGCATACGTAAGTGCCTCTCGTGCTTGGTTTGATTAAAACTGGTCATATATGCATATTTAGAGAGTTTTTTGCGGTTAGCATCAGACTTTGTTGAGCTTATGCGGTTAGCATAAGCTCAAAGTCCTTAATAGGACTCTTCCACTCCTTATGTTAAACTGCATAACTCTCCATTCTGGCAGTTTAATTGGTATTTTTAAGAGTTCTGAATAGAATTGTTCAAACAGTGGTCATGGTTTTTGGAAGTTTAAGGACCGAGTTTAGTAACGCAGACTATTACATCTCGAAGAACAGAACCCCTTTCTTTAGTCGCCTTTTACGACTCGTCTGGGAACTCTGGGCTGCAGATGTATTATCTTTTTAACCCAGTCTAAAGAAACTAATCGCATTTTTGGGGCTATTCTGCTAATGTTCATGCTTTCACAGGGGCTCTTTCACACTAGTCTGACACTAGTTTCACATTCTAGTCTGCGGAGTGAATTTTTAAACCGTTTTGCTGGTTGACAGTTTATAAATGTTCTATGCGTTCTTATAAATGTTCTTATAAGTTCTGTGGCGGTGTTTAGATGCTGCGCATCCCTTGCTGCTGTTGACGCACAACACAACGCTGCAAGATCTGCTCAGAGGTCTGACATAGCTATCACAAAACTTTGTCATTTAGGAATTCAATTTTGAGAAAGAGTCACTGTGACATAAAACTGATTCTATTTGCTTTGCCTTCAGTATTTGTGCATGTAGTACTCAGAATGCAGTTTAGTATTTCACTTACGTGTAGTTTCAGAAATGAAACAGCGGGATGATTCCAATAACAATTTCTTGGATATTATGTGAAGCACATCTTTATTGACTTGGACCAAAAAAAGAATGTTTAGAATTTCGCTCCTTGCTAAATGACACCAATGACGCAGTCTCATTGCATGATATATTAACACCTGTCTGTCTGTCGCAGGTTTCCACTTGCCACTGCCCGTCAGTCAGAGACGCAAAAGTGAGTAAAATTTAAGAATTTCCATCACTTGTTACTGTAGCAGGGTTTGAGGTTCAAACCCCCCCAAAAATTGTGATAGAAGATTTTTATCTGTTTTTGACTTTAAGTTTTGTCAAAACCCCCCAAAATTGATAAACCCCCAACATTTTTTAAATACAAGGACACTAGAACTGTTAAACAGCAATATGCACTGCTAGTTATCGCCACAAATATCTATCGCTGTCAGCACCCCCACCCCTCCTCCGGTCGTAAGGTCTGCACGGCATGGTAAAGGTAAATATAACCCCCTGTAGGTCAAGTTCAGCAGTAGGAAACCACAGCTAGATTGCGGCTTTAGGCCATTGCGCGGCTAGAGGTTTAGGCCAGGGTTGGCTAGAGTATATTGATAGCTGCGCTCTGCTCCGCTGCGCCAACCTGCGCTTGCACCCGGGAACCCTTGGGGAATACTGAAGCGTGTGATGTAGGGCTGCGGGTCGAGTCCCACTCGAAGGTATTCCTTGAGAACCTCCAGCGTACGACGAACCTCGAGACGACCTACTACGTGACCAACGCGCGCCAATCAACGGACTTCTTCTGGTACCGCAGCAACGGCAGCCTGCGCATCAACATCGGCCTCCAGGTACAACATCTAAATTAATTTGAAGAATACGAAACAGAGATTGAAACGTTAGACATAGACGAAAGCCTTTTCAGAAAGTGATCTTTTTTTTAACCTTATTACTTTGTAACATGATCAGTACTCACTGTATTTTTTTGCTAATTAAAGCGATAAATCTAAAAAGAAAAATAAACAATAATAATTTAAAGCAGTAACACAAAATAAATATTTCTAACGTCAACTGGATGGTAAAAATTGGGTTTATTGAGTATAGCCTATCAACATAATCATCGTGGTAGGTATACAATATATTGATGTGTCTTTAACATTTACATGCTGTCCATATTTGAAAAGTTTCAGGAAACTGGTATCCTTCGTTGACGTTTTGTGTTGCTTACGTACTTAACATTTCTCTTAGATGAAATCAAAATTAAATAAAATGAGTTGAAATTAACGCGCGGCTTTGCCTCTAGGACATCCAGCTGATCCCACACTACCGCGATGTGGACCACGTGAGTGACAACGATTACGTGACGGGCAACCCCGGGACAGCGGAGGAACAGGACCGGTTCAAGGACATCCTCACTAACCACTGCAGGTAACAATGCGTGCTGTCTTTACTCTTCATTTTACTTTACAACTTCGTCCTGTGCAGTAACCAGAGCATTTTCATTGCTTAGATCTTTCTTCATTGATGAGCAATGAATGTGCTTCCAGAAAAAATACAATAGCCAATGAGATACCATTATAGAACATGTAAAATGTAAAATGCATAAATCAAAAATCTAAGTATCTATGATTACTGTAGTGTTGGATGATCAAATTGCTGCCACTGCTACAGCTGCCCACTTTGATCAAATTTGAATATTATTAGACTAAGGTAAATAAGGTAGTCGTACATTGTGCCGCGCAGACACCCGGTCCCTGACCAGTACACGGTGACCCTTGAGATCTCCAAGGACCGTACGACGGGCGCGAGAGTGGTGGCGTGCACGGGGGAGCTCCACCGGGCGGGGGGGTGTGGGGGCGGCGCTCGCCTCGGAGACCCCTTCGTCGTCCGCTCCCTCAACGAGCCCTGCCCTGGCATGGTAGGCGCCCCTCAGGGGCTGCCAATTGACCCCTTAATGATAATTCATGAACGTTAGCAATCATAAATGTTGGCATGAATGTTAAAAAAAATTGAAATCAAAGAACGCTCAATTTCATACCTTAGAAACAGTCAATCATATAGCTAGATAAAATTTGTTAAAAATAAAAGGTAAGTTGCTTTTTGATGTTCGGTGATTGGCAACTTGTCACTGTGGGCGTGGCCTGATAGACATTGAGGGCGTGGCCTGACAGATTGCAACGCAGCCCAGATTTTCTGTGACATCATCTATGCAACGGTTCAATTCTATTTATCGTAATCTATAGCTTTAAATTTTTGTGTGGTATCACTGACATACTCTTGTGTGGTATTACTAGTATATGATACTTGTAATGCTCTGTGGTATCACATAACAGGTTAAGTGATATCACTGCTGCATGGCATCACTTGTGTGTGGTATCACTGATGTGCGGTATCACTGATGTGTGTGGTATCATTGATGTATGGTATCACCGGTGTGTGGTATCACTGGTGTGTGGTATAACTGGCATGGTATGTGCGCTAGGGTAGTTACCCCGAGACCCTCAGCCCTGGACCGAGCAGTGTAGTCTGCACGGAGTCCCCCTCCCTCATGACTCAACTCTTCAACCTTAGCTCGGCAGAGCTACGTCCAATCTCCCTGCCGTCTAGGGAGTGTACCCTCGCCAGCCAATACTGTGACCACTGTCTGGAGCAAAACAAGTGTGTCACGCAGGGTCAGTCAGGGGATATGGGGGGGGGGGATGCGATATGGGATCGTTTGGTGAACTGCATGCATGGGTGTGTGTGTGAAGGGGTCATTGAGTGAATTTTTAAAGAATTATTATTTTTTTGGCATATTCAACTCTAGCCAACCTTTATTTATTTACTTATTTTATTCTTAATCTATGCAAGATTGTAACGATAGTCTACCACTACAACAGTGTATAGTGGACGGAGTCCCGCGCATAGTTTAATAAAGAGGACTTTTTCAGGGACCTTAAGACCCCTTTGGATGACAGTGACGAGAAGGGCCAAAACAAAGGACAAATTGGCCATGGGCTGAGCTTTCCGAGTTTATTCTGGTATAGTGTAATGCAGCTGGACGTGCGTCCCGGTGACTGAGATTCTGTCGATTTTGTGTGCAGACGTGTTCCGCCGTCAGTGCTGTCAGGTGGACTGCTACGCCACTACCGAGTGCAAGCAGGCGCGCAGTCAGCGCTGCACGCGCGCACCCGTGCACTGCGCCATGGGTCTGTGCATGCACTAGCAGCTTATCTGTGATAGACAGCTTATCGGTGCTTATCTGCCTGCATTTTCTTCTTATCTGTGATAGCCAGCCTGTGGGTGCTTATCTGCAGGACCTGGGTTCATGTTCCGGGCGCAATCCTGGAATATATATGAATACATGTGAAACCATACGTTACAGGCCTTTCCGCAAAGCTGTTAAATATACAAGCGTCGGTAGCTGGTATCCATTGACCCAAACAATTGTTTATTCTTTTGGTGTCAGGAAGGGCATCTGACTGTAAAGATCCAGCTCCTGCAGTCCTCACCAGGGGGCAACGTCTTACCTATGTGAAAACTGGACATTAACAGAATAGATAATAAAAAATGGCAGTTTAGCTAATATTTAATATTTAATAGCCAATATATAATGATGAAAGTGATAGTCAGAAGAAAGAAAAACTGGATTGGACATGTATTGAGAGGAGAGGGATTGTTGAGAGAGTTGATGGAGAATTAATGATTAGTTGATTGACAGCCATGGCTCTGCCCCCTTGCTTCAGGCGACGCCTACCGCTTCACTCTGCAGCCCCTATTTGCGGGTTTGCGGCACGAGTTCCGCTGTCACGTGACGCACACCCCGCCCCCCGCCCTCTACCGACTCTGGTTCTACCTCAGTGTGCCGCAGGTCGGCTACGAGACGGAGCGCGTGCAGCGCAGCGTGACGGCTGATGACGTCACGAGCCTCAGCGCGGGCCGATACCAAGCCGTGAGTCACTGCGCTGCGCTACGTATTTGATTGACCCTAACGTGAGTCTTGTATATATGATATAGAATCTACTATCTGGTATAGAATCTACTTGAAATTTTCGAGTGCATGTAATTTTGACAAAATTTGCGAATCGGCTAAATTCACGAAAATTACGTGGGCAAAAATGAAGCAGCAGGTGCTATTTATAATAGGCAGTCTTCAAAAACACTAAAATTAATGGCAGTAAAATTTCTTGGAGTCAAAACCGCCAGAATAACATGCAGCAAACATTTAATGTTTTACAGTAGCCTATATCTTCTGGTCACCTTGTCACCTTTTGCCGTCAGCTCGTGAATAACATCTGGTGACCGCCGTGATTCCGCTCCTCCAATCGTGACGCTCTCTCACTGCTTCCTTCAGCTCCTGCATTAGCATTCCCATGCACTCCCATCTTTTAGTGTATTGATCTGATAAATATACTTCTAGCTTCTTGATAGTCACCTCGCTGCTACACTTTTGTAGCGGCATTCCTGAGCCGTGTAGATTATGTTCCCGTTGACGTTTTCCAAAATCGAAAATGTCTTGAGATCTAATATTATGCAATTTTAGCTAATTTTATCTCTCCCGTCATCAGGGGTTTTTGACGATAGAGCACTACGCCGGTCTTCAGCTTCACGACGAACTTTTGCTCGTCGGTCGGTCCGCTTCTGGCAAGTGGACCCACTCTGCTCATCCACTGCACCGTGCCACTTCGCCCACTCGAAGTGGCGCCACCACCGCCACGAGCCACTTTCAAGTGGCAGGCGCCCCCTCTAAAATGGTTCACTCTAAAGTGGCGGCGGGGATGAGTTCTGGAGCGGTGGGGGTGCACTCGATTTCGAATGATGTCCATGTTCTCACCACGCAGTTTGATACCCCGTTTGCATACAGTACCAGTACTTGGGCGGAGGGGGGTTGCAACAAGGATGTGCAGCGGTTTAGGCCGGTGCAAAGGTTGCATAGTGGTGGGGCGGGGGCGCAGGGGCATAGCGGGGCACAAGGGCATGATGGGGCGCAAGGGCACAGCGGGGCACAAGGACACAGCGGGGTAAGAGGGCACAGCGGGGTACAGCGCGTGAATGTGATGACTGTGGCGGAGGAGGGACGACCCTATGAGTACTGGCTCAAGTCTGCTCAGAACCCCCCACATCTCAAATTCATCATTCCAGGTTGGGGTGTTTGTCTCAGCCATATTGGTGGCTTGTATATACATAGTAGACTACACTTATATCACACCAATTTCTTATCCAAATCGAGATGTAAAAAATATCCACCATTCTGCCTGAATCGTAGGTACAGAGGAAGTGCAGCAGACTACATGCAGAAGCTGTCCAAAGAAACCGCATGACGCAATACAGCGTCTTCGAGAAAATATCTGCTGTTCCTATTTTTCTTGCTTGATTTTTTAAAGTATTGTCTGATATCTTAGTTAAAGTTGTTGTTGGTTAGGATTATTTCAGTGCAATGTGTGTTTTATGGGATCAATGAATTGGAAAGGGGTCTCCAAAGGGAGCGGATGACAGATCGATAAAACTATTGCGCTTTACAATAAATCGATTGGGGGTAGATGCTGTTATTTCCAGATCTACTTCAAGATTTACTTCCAGATATTACTTTTACTTACAGAGTTTTGTTGTGTTGGCAGCCAACGCATCAGTTTTGCGCTGGTGGTTTCGTGACTCCCCTTCACGGCTGATAACCAGAGGGGATGAAGCTCTGGGCGTCGCCCTGGACCTCTCAGAGGACGAAAGGATGTGGCTCCTTAACGTCTCAGGTCTGCATCACAATAGAACATGTGCACAAAGCATGTGCGTGTTCAGGCTGATTGAAGAAAATTTTTACACTTCACATTAAATTTTTCATGATCATAATGGTTTCAAGTTTCATAATCGACTGATTTTCTGGAGACAAAATATTGTATGGCTTTTTGCGAAAAAAAATCGCCTGGACTCGACATTTGAAAAAATGCAAACTCTATAATTTGCGCTGCTTTGCATCTTTCACACTGCATTTTCGGCTCTTTATTGCCTTAACATTGAACTGATTTATTGGATTGCATCCTCTATTATACAGACGGACACCTGTTTTGATCGACAAAATTTGCAATAAAATTTAAATAAAATTAATTTGATTAATATTTTACTGTTAGTTCTACATTATCGATGTTTTTAAATCGTTATATGTTCAGGAGCTGTGTCGCATTGCCCCGCCTACCTGTCAATCAAGCTCTCAGACCGCCTGGAGGGGGAGGAGCTATACAACTACGACGCGCTTGTGCCCTGCCCGCCTTTCTTCAACCTCACCTTCCTCATTCCAACTCAGGGCGCTGTGGGGGCTTCTGCCCCTGGGGGGGTTGGAGGGACTACAGGGGGCGGATTACCCCAAGAGGGAAGTGGAACCAGATCATCCAGGCTGTCGAGAACTTTTGACTTGGAGCTCGACAACGGAAAAACCATCCACCGGTTATTCCTGACGTATCTGTCTCCCCTGGAGCTTCCTTCTGTGGTGGGGAATAAGGGGCTCAGTGGGCGGGAGGCGGAATCAGATCTGTCGGAGGAGGGGTTTTATGTTGCCGTTGGCATTGCGCTTGCTGGACTTTTCATCGTGATGGTGCTGGGGTCTGTCTATGCCTCACTCGCCCTATCCCACAATGGTTTGTATAAACAAAGCACTCTGTCCCAATGTGTAATGTCCCATCACGCCTTGTCCCAACATGGCAGTCTGTCCCAACAAGGCGCTTTGTCCCAAAACACCGTATCCGAGCACAACTTGTCCCAGGACGCGCTGAGCGAGACGGATGAAGCAAAGGCGAGATGCGCAGAGAACTGCGAGTGTGCCACGTATGTGTCGGACTATGACGTCACGTACAGCGATATACAACAGGAGAGAAAAAATACAAGCGGCGCAGATAGGAGGTGGGATGCGTGTTCTTTTACTTGTTCTATAAAATGCAGTCATTCTCATACGCAAATTAAATTTAAATCGTCTGAACTCTAAATCGAATGCAGTCTTCAAAAACTTGAAAGAAATTGAAATGTTGATGACAAAAAGCAGAGATATTTTGGCGTCCAGCGATATGAGCATTAATATTCTAGTTCAATTCAGTAAATTGTGTTAATATGAGAGTAGATCCATTATGATTGATACTGTGAAACATGCATTAGCAATGAATATCAATCATTACCAATCATTAATGTGTGCCATGCAGTCTTCACTCATATTTGCAAGTTTAGCAGGAGTAGTATGTCAAAAATTATGATTAGGCCTAGATGCAAATCATGCGCCTAATTTGAAGCGGGCAGGCGTAGCATTACGCGTGAAAATCGACTATGGCGGCGTATACCTACAGATTTTCTAACGGCTGAGCATTTGCGCTACGCCTGTTTTAGAAAGAGCTGGTGTAAGGCCACGCTTGTTTTAGCAGGGCTAGACTTGAGCTTATATATTAGTTTTCATTTTTAATCCTAATAATAAATTCAATATTCAATAAATTGTAATAATATATTCGTAACAAAACCAAATAATTCTTCCTCGTGTCTCTGGGCGCAGGGCGTGCATTTCGCGTGGGCGGGGCGGGGGCGTGCGCGCCCTGTGCGTGGGGCTCTACGTGCTCGCCCAGCTCGCCTACAGCCTCGCCTTCACGCTCACCGCCCTTTCACTCGCCCTGTCGCGCAGCACACTTGGACGCAGCGCGGCGGAGCTTGCCCTCAACCTGAGCGCGGCGCACGGGCGCTACCGACACACCGAGGGCACGCTCTATGCACCAGACTCCAGCGACGAGTAATGGTTGAATAATTACAGCGGGGTCACAGCGTTTGTTTCCGCAATTGTATTGATATTTTGTGTGTAATCGTCATTGTCAGAGTTTATTTTAGCCCTGATGAAACTGGAGTAGCCCTACGCATCCTTCTGATAAAACAGGCGTGATCTTACGGCTAAGCTTTTGAAAAAAAGCGTAGCCTATAAAGCGATGAGATCGCTCGACGGAGGGGATAAACAAAGATGATATATTTCTGTTTTAGGTACCCTCCAACCCTCACGTCCCACAGACCCAGCTTGAACACTGCGTACCTGCGCTCGGCGCAGCTCAGCCAATCGGCTCGCAGCGCCTGTGACACATACGTCGACGACCTATTTACACTCGTCCAATCAGAGGTATCCGCGCACGCCGCGCACACAGAAGCGCTGCGACACGGCGCAGGCTCTCTACGCGCCGCGCTGACTGCGCTGGTGGAGAGGGTGCTTGAACGACAACGTAGCGCGGCGCGCAGCTACGTGCAGCAGCACAGCACAGGCATCACGCACACTATCGGCACTTCGGAGCAGCGTTACGCAAATTATCTGAGGAGGATTTGGACGAATCCGTGGCTTCTTCCGGCTCAGGGGATTTACAACGCCTCAAGGGGGGTCTGGGAGGGGGAAGGCACACCCCCGCAAAGTGATCCCGCTGAGTTCCAGAGCAGGAGTGGTGCTATACAGCCTCAGGGTTCCATAGATGGGGTTCCATATCTTCACCTGGATTCGGAGGGAGTTAGTGTGCAAATGGAGGGTGTTGAGGAAGATTTTGTGCAAAATTTTCTTCATGTGCGTGAGACGCAGGACGTGCAGACCTGGCTTCATGAGTTTCAAACAAGGTCAGCAAAGCGTGAATTTGAATATGAGCTTTCTTCTTTGTTCTAGTTTTTCGGCTGCATGGCAGTTCTCTGGCATCCAAACATCGTATTTGGTTGATGTTATATTATCCATATATATGGTAGCGTTTGCGATATTCATGTCGGCAGATCAGTGGAATTTTCGCTAACGATAACGGTAGCAAAAATGATGGAGCTGAACAACAACTCAACTAAAACTAGCAGGATTTTTTAAATTAAAATATTACTGTGGCAAATATATTTGGTCATTGCCTCTACGTCTTGAATGTTTCTTATTTTTCAGATCGAAAGAATTCTTTGCGAATCTCACCTCCGTCACATCTATCATACTTCCACAAGCAGCTGGCTCCCCCTGTTGCGACTCGCCCCTATCCTCTCACCCCACCCCCGCCGACTCCCATTTTCTCTATTCCAGCTCCCCAAATTCGACCCTTCGCCGCACCCTCACCAACTCAACACGCTATTTGGTTACCGTAGTCGCCATACCCCCTTCAACTTTACCGGATGATACCGCCCCACCGAAGCCCCCTGACAATCCTCTTGGTCCTATCCTCGTGGCCGAGGAGATCCGCCAGACTGCACGGGGGTTTGATGGAGTGATCAGGGAGGGCTGGACCCCCTCGAGGGGTGCGAGGGAAGCAGGAGGGGGCTGGTCCCCCCCAGGGCTCTGGATCGTCTGTCTGCTGCTCGACGCCGCGCTTCTCGCGCGCAGACTCACAAATCTTTATGAGCGCGTGCGGCGCCTCCAGGCCACGCCCCCGAGCCCTGGAAGGGCAGAGATGGGGTTGATTGGCAGTCGAGGGGCGGGGTTTGGAGCAGTGGGGAGTGGCAGGGAGGCGGGGCTCGGAGCGCCGCTGTTGCCTAGCGTGCATAGACTGTTGGATGCGGAATGTCGTGACACGCATACTGCCACTGCGTGCAGGTCAGTAATAAGAGTGGACTTTACAACAAATTAAGTGTTGTAGAAAGCAGGCGCAATGCTGCATTTCTTTTATCGGGGCGTAGCTTAACACTGCTCATTCGCTCACTTAGTAAATTTTAGTTGTACCGGTCCTGTTAACATTCTGAAGTACATATGTTCTTTTTCTATATAGCTGTCTGTTTCATCATTGCCCTTGCTTCTCTCTCTTTTATTGCATGCGAATATTTGGCTTGTTTAACTCACTCTGTACTTTGTAGGTGGGACCGTGCGGCGCGATGCTCCAGAATATCGAGGGGGGACGCCAAAGGGGACGGAGGGAGCGAGGAGGAAGGCTCAACCTCCCTGGGCGAACGATCGGCTGCCGGGCGGGATGCAGGGATCGACACCCCAGGGCACCAGGGCAGTCATCCCCTTCGCCACAAAGGTGCATGTCCCGAGGGACTCTACCAGGCACTGAGCGTGGACGAGCCCGAGCAAACTTTGATGCAACGGTGCAATGGTAGTGCACGGCGGAAACATGACGAGTTCTTTATGGTGCCTTGTCGTGCGGATATAAATGACGAACCGGAACTGGTGCCTTGTTCTGCATCGACTGTTTCAAACAATCGGGAATTCCAGCCCAACGCGTCATGCCTTCTGGGTAATAGCTTTAACTCGGCTTCATCGAGGATGTCTGTGGAAAGTTCAGCGGCAGGAAGCGCTTTTGTATCGAAGGCTTTTAGAGAATCTAGGATATGTTGTGGATGTTCGTTCTTATCAAATGCTTTTGGCGAGTCTAGAATATGCTGCGGAAGGCTTGTCGTGTCAAAGGCTTTGAGTGAATCAAGGAGAGGTGGGTTTGGAGCGGAGCCTCATTGGGCAAAAATCTGCTCGTCTGAGTCACTGCCTCGCATCGCCGCATTGGTGCTCTTCAGCGTTCTCTTGCTATTGGTCGTTAAATCGGCCAATCAGGCGTTGCGCTGCGACCTGCTGATGGCTATGAATGGCCTGAGCAGACTTCGGGGGGCGTGGCTACAGAACAGTCACGTGATATCTGAGGATCTGAGAGCGGCGGCCAATCAGAGCGCAGCATTTCTCAGCAAGACTTATCGGGGTCACGTTGAATTTGAGCTAACTCATCTGAGCATTCTCCTGGACGTCTTTCAGAGAGGTATGTATTGTACATTATCTTTGCTATTCTGTCAGCTGTACCGTGGATATTTTCGTAGATGCGTAGTAGATGCGTAGTAGATGCGTAGTAGATGCGTAGTAGATGCGTAGTAGATGCGTAGTAGATGCGTAGTATGCGTGGAACCATTTACAATTCTACATCCTGCTACAATTATTATTCCAGAGAGTCATTGTTTGCGCTTAGCAATTCATTTGTCATTGTAGCTTTTTGTTTATTTGTCATAGTTTTTATTTGTCGTAGGCCTACGCTCAGCAATATGTTTTTTTCCCGCTTGAGCGCTTTGGCAATTATATCCTACCGTTTAATGGTTGTGCAATTATGCCTTTTCATCGTTTATGTCAGATTTTGCTTCGGTAATATAAAATAAATGCCAATTCGGTTAACATCCCTTTAAGCCTATCAGTTTAGTATCTTCTGTAATACCACTTCAAAATTAAACTTTGCAGCGGCCGCGAGGGCCATCTTGAAAAATACGCAGAATTACAAACACTGTTACGTACAGAATATTGGGCCATTGCCCAGTAATTTTGGACATCAAAATTAACCATGATGAAATGAAGCTTAGTGAATGGGCTAGTTAATTAGTTAATCATTCAAGAACAAAATTAACAGGAACAAAACTTAAAGAAACTTTGAAGTAACGACTGTTATTACTTTCAACACTAGGGTAATTGAAACATTTAAAAATAAATATTGTTAATAAGGCAAATTGCATAAGATGCGCGTATTTCTTTCTTTAGCCGCCTCAGCGTTTTGTCGCAGTGTCCTGGGCCTCCTGGCCTCCAGCGAGTACAATTTATTAGCTGCAATCTGGCTCTGTTGCAGAGAAGACAGCCAGCGAGCAGCGTTACAGGGGGGAGGTCTGCGCCCTCCGTTCGGTCCATCGCCTCAGTGGCGCCAAGTGCCTGAACGAGAGTAGGGGGGCGGCGGCCGGGGGGAGGCAGGGGCTGCCTCTCCTGCCCTGTGGCCTCGTGCTGCCGCGACACGACCTGGGGCAGAACGGTGCGCGTAGGAAAACTTGCATCTATGGGATGAAGGAGTCCAAGTAGCATGAGGATTGAATCCTAACCTAAAGCTGCTTGTCTTCATTCTACTCAGACTCCTTCATAGAACAGTCGCTTGCATGTAAAAAGTGATAACTGTAAAAAGCGATAGTGTAAAAAGCGATAACTGTAAAAAGCGATAAGTGTAAAAAGCGATAACTGTACATTCGCTCTAATAACTCTATTACATAACTATATGCAATTATTTTGCGGTTTGTTTAGACATTATATCGATAAACATTATTATTGTTTTGCTGAAAGCACTAAGTAAAACTTGCAAATAGGCCCTACAGTTCTAATTATACCAATTGTATTTTTTAAATATTTTAATTCACTCTATTGTCTATCATGCAGATCTGTTTGGAGTGCCCTCCCCCTGGGACGACCTAGCCTCCGCCCACTCAGCTGTCTGTCAAGCAGGACGCCGCCTCCTTGTAGGCGTGGCTTGCATCGCGCTCGCCCTAAGCTCCATCCTCATCATTCTTCGCCTCCTAGAAATCGTCTTTAATTTTATCTTTCTCCGGCCTCGCCTTCCCCACCCCCTCTCAGGGAAATATGACAAAGGAGGGAGCCTGGAGAATTCAAACCTCAGCAGGGGGGATCAGTGTTACATCAGAAAGGGGAAGACCATTAAAATGGGGGTGGAGAGCTTTGACGAGGCTTTTTCCGGACGAGTACTTTCCGAAGTAACCGAGTTGTTCGACTGTGGGTGTGATTGTGATGAGAAGGGCATGGTAGGGGAAACGGTGGCTCGCGGGGGATTGGAGGGAGAAAGGGATCGTCAGGGAGGGCTGAAGTTAATGGGGGCATGCGGGGCAGAATGTCCCGGATTCAGGCTGGCGGGAAGTCAGTGTCTTGAGACCAAATTTTACGCGGACGCCAGAATTTGCAAGAGTTGTTCCGCGGGGATGGCTGACTCCGGGGCGTTGGACATCGGCAATTTTGCAGAGACGCATGTCTGATTTTTGGACGCGCTGATATCTTTGTGAGCTATTAGTAGGTCAGATGACGTCAAAGGTAGCCAATCACAGACGGTGGTTCATGCACACCGCATTTGATCAAGCCAACGGATAAGAAATGTTTCATTACATTATGGCTGAAGATTTTTTTTAGGGATAACTAATTGCAGTGGTGTCAGTGAATCCAAAAGACATGAAGTTAGTCATTCAGAATTTGATTTAGTCACCGTGTATAAGGGCTTGTTTGAATTGCACTCTGCTGGGGGGGCATTGTTGCACAGGACATTGGCTGTGCTACAAGTAGCTTCAAAACAGTTAGCTGACATTAAACACTGAGCACATCTTTTGCTTTACAGTCTACTTTTAGTGCAACATGAACCCATCGTTTGATGGATGCTTTGCACAAGAAAGATGTAGCTACAGGTATAGGCCTACACTAGGCGTGCAGCTGGGCTAGAAGTTTGGAGCGCAACGTGTAGCAGTTGCGCTGTTATAGGTCTACCAGTACCACTAGCACACTGGCTCGCAGTCCTGTACAGTAGGCTCTGTGGTCCATGGACAGCGCTGAGACCGACGGTGACAGCAGTACTGTCTGTACTCTGTATTGCGTGAATGAACAATTAGTAGTGGCGCATGGGGCGCTACTATGCAATACTGCACACAGTCTATGGCAGGTTCTACTCGCGCGGCAACGCTTCAACGCTTTCGAAACTAGCTTAGGCCTATAATAGCGCGCGCGTGCGAAGAATAGGCGAATAGGGCCTAGTGACGTAGCGCTGTGTAGACTCGTCCTGGAGCACGACAGCCGATTTGTGCCTCGCTTGCGATCGGTGCCTAGGCTGTAGTAATTGTGAACGAGCTCAATGCTCAGAGAGCGGCCGTCTACCTGCGTGAGAAGCGACCGCAACGACAAATCGGTCTAGAGCTTCGGTCTAGGCTCTCAGACTGTTGCTGTTTGCCGTTGGCTTGCTGGATCTGCGGTGTAAGCGAAGCCTGCATCAAGATTATTATAGGTCTGCTGATTCGGCTATCGTCGGTGACGCTTCTGAAGATCTATCTGGCTTGGAGAGAAATAGTAGAAATCGATTTCGAGCTCGAAGAAGAGGTAGGCTGAGTACTAATGTTACTAGATATGAAGACACGCCTCTCTATTAATGGGCAAACGTAGGCGCTTGTAATTGGCGATACACGGTGTAATCATGTTATGACGTTGATAGGCCTTGCATTGTGCACGTTCAGGGAATAGACCACCATTTTCTCTTGCGCACCTGCAGGTAGCCCGCGCACTGCAGGTCTGCAAGTAGCACGCTGAGTATGGTAAGCCGGCCGACTCTTTGAAGTTCTCGATTGTGTCATAGGCCCACAGAATACGGTCGATGCGAAATGTCTAAATTGTTAATGGTCTACGTTTCACTGTCGCGGCAACGCATGGAAACGCCCACTGTGTTCACGATACCGATGTTTGTCCGCCTCTGCGAACGAGCCATCGAAAATTTGCTCTAGCCTATTGCACATGAAGTGCGCTGAAGGGGCTATTTGTATATGGCGCAATATGAAAATTTGAACTAGCGTACTTGGCCTAAAAAGTGTGTAGACGTCAATAATATTGTGTTAAAATACATCTGGATGA
This sequence comes from Chamaedrilus cognettii, assembly GCA_034695025.1. NCBI lineage: Eukaryota > Metazoa > Annelida > Clitellata > Enchytraeida > Enchytraeidae > Chamaedrilus > Chamaedrilus cognettii. Next base: position 3,249 of record JAQIWG010001963.1, on the reverse strand, counting down.
AATATTCTCGTTAGTATTCATCCGTTTCTGTTACGAGTAATAATTATTGTTTCGATGCGATATAAGTGAGTACGGAGTACTTTTTAGTGTACGGTATAGTATCAACTGAGCGTAACAATGTCATGTACGCATGCGGGGAGTGCGTGAATACACGTGTAGCCTATCCAGCACAGCACCGCACAACACTGTATGCCGCCGTGCACAGTTCAGGCTGTACAGCCTACATGCTGCAGGCTGGGCTGTACATTGTAGCCCGCTGTAGTTCACTGGTTTGTTTACGATAGTCCGACGTCAATGTGATCGCTTCCTACAGCCAACATTGTCAAATTATTGCTCTATTAACGACTGGCGAATCGCAATCGAAATATGTTCAATCTTGTAGGCCGTATGCGTCACTGACAACTATTGCCAACAGTTCCCAGTGGACAGGCGTACTGAAGTAAGTGTACACGAAGTTCGACCTGCATGAATATGCATCGTGCACATTATGTGCGCCTATGTATGCATGTATGTGTGCATGCATGTGTGCAAAATTGCATTTCAAGCATAATCGAATATCACATAAATCTCAGCACATTTAATCTAATTTAATTTAAATTTGATTTAATCTAAGCACATTTAGCATAATTAAATTTGAGCGCATTAGAACAATCGGCACAAACACACTTATATCCGTACCCGCCACTGCGAGTTGGTCAACCTCGAGTTGGTCAATCGGCGAGTTGAGAGTGACCGTTGTCAGTCTCCTATGCCTAGCGTGACGTCACTCAATCCGCCGATTGAGTCAACTCGAGGTTAACTCGCGATGATGAATATCAATATTAGGGCCTAGACAATCTGCTTGAAATGTGAGATCAAAGGCCCTAGTGGCGCAATACATTGTAGGTGGTTCCCATCAAATTATGCAGCATTATCGGCACAATGCTATGCAATTTAAATTTCAATGCAACCTCGATGTACTGAATAAATTATAATTGCATGCACGACGATTAAAATCAAATAGCAGGCCCGACAGGTCGTTTGTTAATCGTTGTGTCTTTAAATCCAAAGAACATAAAACGGACTAGTGTGTGCGGGTCTATATTTAGGCTAGGCCTACATGTACATGATGCGGGATAATGTTGAAGAAGGTCTCTCCGCACTATCACATATCAGTTGGTCGGCGTTAATGGTAGGCCTACCGCTGCGGCGTGTTGGTAGCGGTTGTTCTGAAATCGATTTGCGATTTATTTTCCTAACAATCATTCCTTTAAACCGCTCGTGTGAAATTTATTATCATGAACCAATCTCTACGCTTTGAATACAGCCCGATAGTCTGCGTCACTGCACAGTATTGAATAACATACAGTCTGAGTATTGCAGGTCGTTTTACTCTCTGTATTGGGTAGCGTTTACTGGTGCATAAATCGATAAGCCTATACCACCGGGTTGTAATTGAGTATTGATCGCTGGCCTTAGATTCATTCCCCTCGGGCACCGGCCCGCTGGCAGTCATATTATACACCGTGCTCCAAAAAACTTAAACCGCTAGCTTGTGGTTCTGTATCTTCTACAATATCGGATGAAATTGTGTGATATTTAAACTTATTTTTCCCAAGCAATAAATCACAAAGAAGCGAGTCTATCCAATTTGCTGTGCTACTGTGCCTGCTGGTAGCATTCTAGGCGAGCTCGCAGACGTACTGTCTCGCTCAAAGAGATACATGTAGTCTAGGATGCTGCCTATCGATAATGTGTTGGATTCTAGTAGAGCAAGTAATACATGCTGAAATACATGATCAACAATAGCTCCAATACTTCATTGTTAATCACCCCACGCAGGCCGGGGAACACACGAATTGGCTTGCAGCCAAGAGCTCCCTGGACAAGTCGTAAAAGGCGATTAAAGAAGTGGGAGCAGTTCTGTGCGGGGTCCCTCGCGCAGAACCGGACTGTACATAGTCTTGTTCTGCACACGGTCCCTAAACTACGAAAAACTAATCATTATTAAGCGCCATCAATTTCATGGAATGTGTGATATATAGGCTGCGCTCATTCATTCAGCGACAGAGGTTGTGGTTTTTGTTGCACACCGTGTGTGTAATATAGCGCACATTCTGCATCAGCGTTCACAAAATACCGGCACAGTGCAGAAGCGTGTTTACGCGGCGATCGCCGTGTTTGTGCTACGTCAACTTCACCGCTCCTCGCCCGCTTTACAACGCTCAAAGTCTATCGCGTGTCTCAATGCCTTCTGCAGCTCTATATAATTTTGCTGCAAAAAACGTGGAAAGGAATAGCTTTGGGCTCGTTGTCTATGATAAATAACGAAGCTGTATTGACTGTTAAGCGATGGTTTTGAAGTTTGCAGAATTTGTGTTTTTGCGATGCTTTGTAGGCTATTGGCTGACTTCTGAACGTCAGTTCGTCTGAGGACAACTCGTCACTAACGGTGAGCAACTTCAAACTGCTTCAAACTGATTAGCTATATCGATATTAGCTAGTTTATACCTGATTTAGTAAATACAGATCTAATTACTATGTACGTGGGGGGGAAAACCTGGAGGGAGACCAGAAAGGATATGGGATGGCTCGACAGAGCAGGATATGAAAGCTAGAAAATTAAGACGTGAGGATGCGACGGATAGGATAAAGTTGAGGGCGAGTGTGCATGGCTGCAAATGACCTACCCCTGCGTAGCGAGGAATGCAGCCACAAAACGGGCCCGTGTGTGTGTTATTGATCTGTATCGAATCTGAATCTTTGTTAAACTCACCTGGGCGCTAGCCATAGCAATATTTGGGCCTGGATCTCATAGAGGAATAGGCAGGTCTGGTCCTTCTATCCCGGATTTTATCTTCTTATCTGTCATATTTACGTCATATTCAATTAATTTCGTTAATTTCTCTCAGCTGCAATTGTCATCGCTAATTGTCCGCGCTCGTCGTGAGGGTGATTCATCTTTCATCTAATTAATTGAGAAGATGTATTTCGAGCACGATGCGGCCTTGGCCTCCAACGACTGATCCAGAGGGGGGGATGAGGGGGGATGCATCCCCCCCGACCAGTATCAAATGTTTTTTGTGGTAAAAAAATTGTTGATAAAAGAGTGGCAGATGTGACAATGAGCGTATGTAAAAATGTGTGATGCGTGAGATCTTGTGAAATAAAGGTAAAGATAATGAGTTAAATCTATAAAAGAAGGAAGGTCTGGTAGCATGATTTTGGAAAATAGAGTTTTATCGATGTGGCACAGAAAATTTCCGTCAG
>JAQIWG010001962.1:0-22112 GCA_034695025.1 Chamaedrilus cognettii | reverse complement strand
CTGCCAGCTGCTGTCGAAGATGAACTCAGCGATAAGTCAATCGGGCGCGTTTTGGCCTTCATGAAAGAGATTTTTTCACTGGCGGGTTAAACTTTTTTGAGAGGATAGTCTAAACCGTTGGTTTATCGAAAAGATTAACAAAAGCAGTTATGACTAAGAATCCCGCCCTTAGATAAGATAAGAGACTACTGTTTGTAGCTTAGTTAAAAACGCGAACCACAATCAAAAATAAAATCAGGCATTCCTTAGTCTTAACCTATTAGTATTTAGATATACATTTTTCGTTAATATTGTTAGTAGCGATTTTAGCATTTCAAAAAGAGCGTTTTAGCCCGTCACGCAATTGACGCCCGTCTTCAATTACAGCAACATTCGACGGCGATGAAGCTCTAAGCGGAAGCTCGCGTGTCGGGTTCTCACAACGTGGAACGCAAAGTTCTATTGGGTCTATACACTCTCCAAGGAACGTTCATTTCGAAGCGCCTGTTTGAAATGACATGCTGCAACCTCATCTCATCAGCTCGGAATCCCATTGTCGTACATCTCATTGTTTTAAATTGTTTGCACGGTTAATTTCGCATTACGATACCAAAGGCGCGCCCGTATAATTTTTCACCCCTCGCTCGATTCACATTGTAATAGAACATCGACGGCAGACTAATGATTGAAATGTTGCACTCTTTGTCTTGCAGGTTAAATTGTCTTTCTGCCACTAGAACTGATGCCACTGCTAGGGATATAATTATCACTAGAATTTGACATATTTCAGTGATAGAGGGATCTGATTTTAAACGCAATAATTATAGACTATATGAGGATATTTTTTTGTAAAACGGTGCATTTTGCAATGGGGCTGGAAAAATTTTGTTGTCAAAAAATTAAAGCCAGGGATATTTTCTGTTGAGATACCAAGAGTCTAGGGATATGTTCTGCTGAGATACCAAGAATCTAGGGATATTCCGTTTTGTCCCAATGGTATCACTGCCACTATAGGCATTATATCAGTCCGGGTTGGACGTCGCGTTCTTGGCAGAAACATCGGATTTCTCGAAACTTTCTTGCTATAATACACCCGGCGTCCTTGGATCGAGTTACAGCGCACTGGAAAGATCGCGACCTCTTTCACCACAGAACTCAACGGCCTTGACACTGCATTGCCGCAGAGCACACATCGGCGCGTGATGCCGCACGTATTCGATTTGGAGTCCGTGGACACGTGAGCGAGAGTAAACAGGAGAAATAACAACGTCACTCGAATTATTACTATCGTCTCCGTATGCACTGACGAGAAAGGAGCAACAATATAGAAAGTGCACGCGTGACCGTAAAAAGTACAACAATATCAATGTCAATAGCAGCCGCGGAGTGAAATTGAATTCTTTTTGAAATTTCGTGTAGATTTTCCTGCGGCATTCCTCGCTCTATCTCGTATTAATTACTCTATCTTACATTAATTCTTCATTACAAAGCTTCATTTTTATTCCACGCGCGTATAAGCCTAACCAGGGTTAATTTTTACCAGGCGTAGTACGCCTTAAACAAGGCTTTAAAAATGTTGACGCCTAATTTGAAACTGGTAGGCGTAGCATTACGCGTTAAAATCACGCGGCTGCGGAAGCATACATCAATAAAACCTCATGGTTTTTTTTCAAGCCAACGCGGCGTCCAAAAAAGTCATTTTCGTAAAAGGTTTCCAGAGTCGGGTTGACTGACATGACTGTATATCGGCAGTAAAGAATCACTCGCCGAATGATTTCATGCTTTATGTCACTTACCGATTTTTATCTGCGTCTCTTCTCCTCTTTGCCTCTTCTTTTCTGCAGTATCGATTTAGCCAACCGCTGCCAACCGAGCTACAAAAGTGCTCTCGACGCAGAATTTCACAGTTTGAGCACGCTTCGGTCGTTATTGCGCCTGTCTCTGCAGTATACGTAAAATAGCCCAGTGTCTCTGCGCGGGTGTCTAGTGAATTACTAATGGCGAGAAAGGAACACAGAAACAATGAGCTGTGCAGCGGACCAATCAGCGTGACAACAGAAGAATAATTGCGATAAGGGCGAGGGGAATGCCGCCGAGCAAACTATGTTGCGTTTTGACCGAAAATTGTTGAGATATTCGGTGGTGTAAAACACTGCTACACACTTACGGTTGGTAACCTAATTTTACGTCTGTTGGTCATCTGGAGTTTGCTTTGTTGATAGCCTACCCTCGTATTGAACACAACATTGCAGTACCTACTGCCCTCTGGTTTTATAGCATTGTTAGATTGTCAGAGCGAATTCGATCGCGTTCGGTTTCACAACGATATTATGTGAGACATATTGTCTTGGTGTTACTTAACACCTTCTCCGTGCTATCTCTTTCAGATCAAATCTCATCGCTCAACGGTACACACTGCAAAATCAATACAATCGTTAGTAAATGCCTTGAATTTGCCATGCGAAAATTCCAGAAGCGATTGTAATAAAGTCCTTTATAACCGATTGTTGCAAGATTGGTATGAAACTATTCCGTGTAAGCCAAAAATTGTAACGCACATAAAGTTTTACCCCTGAATGCTCTGAGAGTATAGGCGTAAGCAGTGGACGCATACTGCATGAGTCTATACATCTACAGTGGACAATGAACCTTCGCAGGCATCCTATTTATTATAGCTCATCGCGTGCCCGGCTGGTCTTTGCAGAATATCAAACAAGTGAAGGAAACGACGCAGAGCGACCGTTGAATATTAACTAAGTAGAGAGCGGCTGGACGAATGAGGGTATACAGTATACACTGTAGGGGCAGAGTCTGATATAGAGCGGCTAGAGGGTAGGGGCAGAGACTGATATACGCGGCTGAGTCAAGCATACTTGGCGCATTCGAATCGAGTGCGGTGAGGGTCAAGTCGTTAATGAGTAGTTTCTCTCAGTGAAACGCGTGCCGAGTTACACGCAGTCCTGTTAGAGCGGAAGGATAAAACAGCATGAATATAGGACAAGGGAGAAGTAAGATAGTGATTAGTGTTTAATATCAATAGTCCAGAACGTTAAAGCAATCCATTGCTGACTTCTAAATAATTTATCGCGAAACATTTATCAATGTCGCGCTTCTAAATATTTGTGGCATTAGCTATCCATCTCGCTTCTTTACAAGTATCCGTAAAGAATACAGCCAGTAGCACTATTCTGCATGCACTTTAAACCGTGGCACGCTCTCATTGGAAGTGCACCGACGAAACTAATTCATCGTTTGATAACTTTTAATGATTTGCCATCAAATATTCTTCAACGTTTTGTCTAGTTTGTTTCTGATGTCTTAGTTTCAGTACAATTATGTTTGTATTGGTGAGCAATTCAACCCAATGACAACCCTCCCCTTCCTTGTTCTTAGACCTCCTTCGGACACCTTGTCTTTTCGAAAGAAATTAAATCGCTCGTCGCTCGCTGCAGCTTATGACTGAAGCTACTTCAACATCTTATAAAGCTATAAAACTTCGTTGCGCAGGAGTTGGTACCGACTCGCCCAATGCCGTGCATGCGGAACTGACTATCGGCAGTTGAATACGCGTTATTCACTACATAGCAATAAATCATAAAGGAGCGCCTCTCGCCTGTGTAACGCCGCCATCACCGCCAGTGCCGAGCAAATCGTCAGTAGTAAATTAAGTGTAGAGGCTCGCGCCGGCCTAAGTTCAGACTTGTGCGGATAAAGCTGCGGAATGATTATTGGCGTTTATAGAGCGGTTTGCTTTATCCGTGGACTCGAGAATTAGCGCCGTTCGTGTCTGCGCGTTCTTGGCTTCAACTCGCTTTGCTATTATTGTTGATCGATACAAGTGTTGTCGCACCTACTAGGCCTATATCCTAGGCCTGTAACCTGCCTAGGCCTACATCATTATAATACGCTCCAGAACTAGATGCATAGCAACTAAATGTAAGCGTGCAAACAACTCAGTGAACTGAGGAGCCCATGTGGATGCGTTCTACGGAAAATATCAGGCCAATCCAAATGCTCAAATATAACCAAGGATAGGATTGAGGAATTTAAGAGCTAATTTATGGATAATTCAGCGTCCATCTTTAGGCCTACCTTTCTACAAGCGCATTAGATATTTTACAATAATTTTGTTAGGTGCATTTAGAACGCTTGACCGCCAGGCCTGCAGTAGTCGACAACATGTGCAGTGCTTGTGGATTATTGCTGCTTGCACTGGAGGTGATTATAAGAACATTACAGCTGGCCGCGCACTCGAGCCTCGCTGGTCATGAGTGTAGTAAGCGAGTAAGTGGTACTTGCTGCGCCACGAGCCGAACAAGCGCTGTTTCGATAACGCTATAGAACCAGCATCGTCGCCACTTAACGGTGAAGCGGCCTGGAACTGATCAGAGTTGATTGCCTCAGTCTCAGTCTTCCCTCAGTCTCTGTACTTGATCAGTTGAAGAATCAGTCGCGATAGCATCAAGAGAGCTCGTAATTCGTCCGAATTTTTCTGAGGCGTGAATCTTGCTCGGTGAAGGACTGTTATTATCCGTGCCGTGGTGCTACTGGGCGTGCGCGTGCAGCCGCACGAGCCTGGATACTGATCAACTGCGTTCGCGTATTATAGACGCTATACAGAAGATGAGTGACAATATATTGGATCATAGTCAGCATATCAGTGCGGTGTAGTAGCGTGGGCCTATAAAATAAGTCGTGCTGCTTAGGCTATCGTGAAATAGGCATTAATTTTGCTTTGGACATCAACTTTGCAGCCTCCGTGACTGCCTGGGGCATGCGTGTACATTGTACGGTGAGATTATTCATTGACATGAGGAATTGACCGTGGCCAATTATTGACCATCGTTGCCATGCTTATTTTGACAGTAATCGGACAGGAACGATCAGTAGTCTATCTTTCAATAATCATCGGCTCATGGCATGACGAAGGGAATTAACTAATCGGTAAGTGATTTACAACAAGTTGCTGGCTCAATTAAATCGAAGTCGGTTATAAATTTATGTATATCAATTTGAAACCAGCTGGTCTTTTATCAATGCGCTTGCTAAAACTGCCACTAGATTTTTTCGTGCCCTGCCAAAACTGGGTTTTATTTTTCAAGTAGGCTCGCTTACACGTATAGATAGTCTTACAGGCTAGCGCGGCTTGATGCTGGAGGTGCTAGATCCTCCGCATAGAATTTTAGCTGAACAGCCTATAGCGTGGTGTTCTGCATTATCAGTGCGTGGCTAATTGGTCCGTCTTCTTCTGTAAATGCATCGTCTGCGGGCAAACTTCAAGAGCGACGGTGGCTCACTGATTATGTTTTCATGGCAACACGAACATACTGTGTGTATGGCCCCGGGACACACGGCCGCACCATTACAAAGACTAGCACGATGCAATACATTGATGGGAGATACAATGTTAAAGCTGCCGCTGCAGAGTCGGACGACTATCAGAGATGCAACCACCCGGAGGCAGCTAAAGCGGCTCTCTAGTCCACGGTGCATACATAACGGTTGAGTAGCATAAAGCTTTACTGAGCTGGTTTTATAACCGACATGTAGTTGTACAACATAGCTTTCATTTACTAGTTGTTATTTTTACTTACGCGCAAGCTACTCTGCCTATGATCATGATATATTACCTGAGTCTCATATTTCAAGCATATAGAAGGCTCTGACATAGTAACATGGCTCTAATGATATGAAAACAATATAAGAACAGGGATCGGACAACACGTGTTTCGATTTAAAATGAGTATTGTCGCCGCATTCGCCCTACCATTATAATACAGTGAACAACGACTCTTCGCGTGGTCGAGAGTTAACATCGTATCTCCCTTCAATGTATTGAATCGTGCTAGTCTTTGTAATGATGCCCCCGGGACTTCTGCGATAGGCCCGCAGCGGCTACAGGCTCATGAACCCTGTCCAGAAGATATTCGAACACGATGATAAAACGCAAATTACAAACATTTTATCCCGTTGCCGTTTTATGGCTGGATTCAGTTCTTATACATTGAACAAGTTCGGCTTCCCTATGCTGCGGGCTGTGTGCTGTTTTAGGCGCGATTTTGTAAAATAACGATGCAATGAACAAATACAGTATTTAATCTTTGCATCTCGGTCGAACAAGGTAACTCAGGACGAGGAGAGGTGGCAAATGAAGCCATTCACGGACTTAAGTCTTTATCAGTCTACCGTTGGCACAGAAGAAAATTCTGACTTCGTTATTATGCCGACTGTATAGTATGTTGCGAGCAACAGCGTGGGCTACCATGTTCTCAATATTCTGTCATACATGTATCCACCCGATGAAAGGGCTTATTCATTAACTTTCTCACGGGCTATACATGTCCTGATTAATTATTAGTAACTAATTAGTAACTGGTCCACCCTTATTATTCACCGGAAGTCCGGAAGGGCGGAAGTGCAACAGATCCACGAATCCACGACTTTAAATTCCCTCCTATTCCCCGCAGGGTCGGCACTCCATCCTTCAAGCGCATAATTCTCCAGTCTGACGTCTCCAGCCGACTGGTTGGAGACGGATTTGCCTGCCAGGCGATTTGACGTGTCGACTTTGCGCTATCAAACTCTCGTACATCAAACCTCGACTTAATGCGCCAACTGCCTGGCTGCGTTAAGAACGAAAATTGTGAAGTTTAGAGGCCGGTGGGAGGAGGGGAGGGGTGCAGGGAGATGGAGGGGGTTGTCTCAGTCTGTCTTCTACATTTCTCTCCATCCACAGCCTCCAGTGGTTTATTATTTCTTGGTTCACGTGTAGCCTACATTATTGCACAATCGTGAATTTTTGACTGATGTCGTCAGTAAATCGCTGTTTGATAACAACGGCTAAAGGTTTTCTGTCACGCATTTTCATTCCATTCCAAGCCTAATCTCCATTCTATTATGAATATACGGAATCAAACTGATGATGAGTGACGGGTATAGTCCCGGGCCTGAGCTCTAGTTCCAGCGCTGTGGTTTCCCTTTGCTTCAGTCCCGATGGATCGAGGCAGCATGAATTATTGCGCCGCACAGTTAACCACAGGGAAGGGCGGTCCGTTGTGCTGACTCTGTCAAACTGCAGGCCAGAGTTCGCTGCGTGTCTGGGGACAAACAATACCTGCATGTTGATGAATACGACTGGAGCATGAATTTTGAGCGGGGGAATGATAATAGAGTCATCAATATCGCAAGGCTAACCGCACAGGTCTATAGGCGAGAAAATGGCTATCGCAGTAAACGTCGAAAAATCCTCGAAAATCGTCGAGAAATATAATTTCGTCGCCATCGGAGCCTGCTGCTAGCCATTTTAAATATTTTCACCATTGGTTAGGAATAATCCCATGCCGTTGATGCGCTATGCTGTACATAAATTTTAAATCTCGAACTTGAATTGATTTGAAATTATGCGCTCATTTAGCCGCGTTGTTCAGATTTTAACACATCGAGTTATAGCGAGCTTATCAATACCAATAGGTCTAGTAAATTGGACAGCTTGCTGACCAATGACCTATGCTAGCTGACTTGTCAGCACATTACCACACCCAGTAAGCACATTACCACACGCAGTAAGAATATTACCAGAACATTTTGAAAAGATCTAGACCGGAGTCGACTCAGATAAATCATCATTTTCGAGTGAAGTGACTCAGATTGCGACACGCTCTCCGCATCAGACACATTTGGCTAAATTGGCACGGTTGTGTTGTAGTTTTGCCCGGAAATCCTAGCACGTCATTTTTGATCACGAGATCGATCAATCTCGATATATTTTTAGACACGCCTACATTGTGCAAAACTCCACACGTAGATTGCAATGTCATGTGTAGTTCAATGCGCGCTGTTAGGCTCTTTTTTGACGCTTTAGTAGCATATCCGTAATTTCAACAAGGAATCTTTCATACGGAAAACAACAGAGCAGTTCTCATTGAGTATAAGCCTATATGTTAACAGCGTAAGGGAGGGAGGGGTGGGGGTGGGGGTGAGAAACTGACGTAGCGTTTATGCAAAAATATTCCAGATTTTTTTATATCCGTTTCTCTGTCACTTGATGATCAGTGTTATTTTTATAAACTTGATGCCCTTTTCCGACAGCAGTATATTTCTCTTTTGTGACGACGACTACTCATCGTTAGCCCAACGTCGTGTGTAGGCCTATATTGATGCCGTGAGTGTATGAATAAAAGACAAATACAAAATACTCCTATTTCGTGTTCTCCGAAGTTGGTTGTAACTCTGCTCCTGCCGCGAACAAGTCGGGCTCGCCTTCTCGCTACCGGAATATTTCGCTGTTCTTTTGTCATGCAAGACTGCACTGTCTTCCAAGTCGAATGCCAAATGAGGATGCATGTCGAAAGGAAACCCGTACAGTCAAGAAGAATTAATTAGAATTGGGTCAAAGACAAAAATAATATTTTGCTGTTCTTTTATTGAAAACACAGTCTTCAAAGTCTAATGCCAAATTCATGCTTCCAAAAAAAACCTTTGCAATGTTGTTAGTATAAGGAGCCTCTGCTGGCGACGCGACCTTGGTGCACACCAATCAAGACTGCGCGATTATGACTATATCTGTAGTACACACTTATAGCAAGTCTGTACAGATCTTATCTGTACAGATCATGCGCTTATATCTGTAGACTACGTATCTATCTACAGCTTATCTGTATAGATCATGCTTATATCTGTAGTACAGACTATGCTTAACCGTACAGATTATGCTTAACTGTACAGATAATGCTTTTATCTGTAGTCACGGACTCACTGAGTAATCTTTAGGCATATGCACTATTTTTGTCCTATGTCATATCTGAGGCCTTATTAATATGTTTAGGGTTGGACATAGGCCATTTCGTTTAATTTGTGTGCTTATTGTAGGTAGTATAGTGGTCATTTCTGGCACGCCCGCTTCCCAGGAAACACGGGCTCGGTGGCTTGGTGAAATTCTTTGATGTCGATACCTGATTTATCGTGCAGGCTATTTGTTCGGAAGAAACATTTTCGAAGAGTAATCTTTTTAGGTTTGACGTTGTAGCTTTGCATTGTTGATACTTTTGACTTTAATTTTATTTATGTTTTAAAGCAAAAAATAGGACGGAAAATGAACAAACACGCTACTAAAAATTGCTTGAACTCAATAATTTTACTGCACAGCCCCAGCTCCTTAGAGAAAGTTTGGGGGGGGGGTATGGGGCAGGGTGGCAATGATTTATTCGTATTGTGATTAAAGAATATGATAACAGAATATGATAACAGAATATGATAACAGAATATGATAACAGAATATGATAACAGAATATGATAACAACATGCAGAAAATTCCCGTGCTTCCAGTTAGGCTACATGATTCAGTGTTTCACGACAGGACGCAGAGGAAATGTAGGCCCACTGTCTGTGTGCTCCCTGCACGGCGCCTCGGCACTAACGAACCGTCCATGGATTCTGTTCATTACGCCCGGCTGCGCGTGCAGAACGCATCGATGCTCCAATTTATCTCTTTTTATCAGCCCATAATTCGGATAAATGACTGGATTCAGTCACTCTCTCGCTGCTGATCGACATTTAGACAGAGGCCTAGAGTAGGTCTATAGGCAGTCTGTCCGAAGCATGGTGTGTACCCTGCTAATCTGAATCCGAGCCAAGGATGCAGTTGTTGAAAGCTCCACACGTCGCTCATTGGTAAAATTCGAGGAGAAGGCCAGCATCGATAAATGAAAGCGATTTCCTTTATTCCTTGATCCGTGTTCAGCTCGATGTGAATCGGCAAGTTTCGTTCAGTGCTGGTAGCAGGCGCAGCACAACATGAGTAGCACAGCGCGCAATGTAGACTGATATTGACCCCATATTAACCTTTGAAGTAGTTCATCAACAATGCGACCTAACGCACTGTTTTAGACGTAATTATGTAGGCCTATTGCACTAGACCTAGTAGAGCTATTAGACTAGGCCTACGCTTCAAAAATTCGGTTTCCGTCATTCAGACGGCCCGTAAATTCTAGACATTAGTGCGAGCTAATTCGACTGTTGCGCAGATGTGTCAGCCTGGCAATCCGGCTGCTGAACATTGCTAACAGCATGGACCCGGACTGGGCCACTAGGCCCAACTAACAAAGTATAGGTTACAACGTTCTTAGAAACAATGTAACACTGTTTGAATAAGAAAAGTAAATCAATAAAGCAGCAAGAATACGCAAGCGAGAGACGCAATGTAAACCGTGGTCTAGTTGACTTGAACCAGATTTGATACTACAGTTGCGTGTAACGTTTGTGACTAAAAGCTTGGTTGCTGGTGGAACTAGTGTGTGATGTTGAGTGGTTTTGTCAAAAACCATTAGTCTACAGTAGAGCTTGCTGTTGGTTGGTGCGTCGCATTCAGACCCGGCTACGACTGATGAGCCTCATTCGTCGATATTCTGCAATAGGTCTAATGCACGCTCGTCTCCTGCGCTACTTGCATTTAGAATGGCCGAGGCGCCGCGTGGGCGCAACAGTATCGGAGACGATGCTAGAGCTCAGGAAGTGAAATGGGCCTTTTCTCTGAATTCACGTACTCCGCAAGCCAGCAGACTTATTAGTTCATTGTTGTTGCTGCTGCTGCTGCTGCTGCTGCTGCTGCTGCTGCTGCATGCTGCTCTTGCTGCTGCTATAGCTGCCACGGTTTTAAACTATTGGAAGTAATTTGGTAGTAAAATCGATAGCATTGTGTGAGAAAGCTCACGATGTGGAAATGAATCCTTTTAATGATAGCGGATATACATAAATTATAATTACTGAATTGGACCGAAAATAATGGCGGGGAAAAGTCAATATGGAAGTATAGTACTCCAATATGGAAGTATAGTACTCCGATATGGAAGTATAGTACTCCAATATGAAAGTATAGTACTCCAATATGGAAGTATAGTACTCCAATAGCAAAACACGGTGAGTTCTAAGTCGTTAATTCTATGATTTCCGAGTTGATAGACAGTTTTAGTTTGTGCATTACTGTTCTCAAGTTATTTTTGGCGCGTTCACTACACGTGGATGTATAGTTCTTTGCTCCTATTATAATTTCCAATCAAATGAAGACGTCGCAGCATCATTGTACTACATTGGTACGACGACCGGCCGACTGGTGTGTTTAATACTTTCATCATTTCTGAGTGGGCAAGCTAAGAAAACTAATCAGTTTTGAATGCGGCGTTCGGCGCAGCCTCTTTCCTCTTTGTTGCCCGCGCACGATCTCTCTTATTCCCCGGACAGCGCGCACAATGTAGCGTCTGCGCACACTCACAGTTTATTCTCCATACAGTCAGACATTAACACATTATGCTAAAAGCTAGGCCTAGTTACGGCAGAGGGCAGCAGGCATTTCAAAATGCAATCGACTTCTATTTATAACGATGATTTAATTAGGGTTAGTTAGGGTTTGTTAGTCAGGGTCAGATTTAAATAGAAATCTATTAATAGCATAACCGCGCTATTCATTGCGTTTTAAAAACTCGCTCGCGCGGTCATTCCATGCAGTGACAATAATTTGAAGTAGTCACGTGACCGCAACTTCTGCTCGCTTGAAAGGACTCGTTCTTATAGCGCACGGTACCGGGCGGATATATGGCGACGCGGAAGCTAAAGGGCATATTTATTACAAAATACCGTGGCCGAAGTAAAACATTTGAGGCATTCCAAGTTTTGTCTTATGTTTGTTTTTATTGAGTTCCGTAGGAAAACAATTTTGTGGTGGGCTATCATTGTTAAGTCGCAGTCTCTGAAACAGCGCACTTTTGTTTCCACCATTATTTGAACTATACTTAGAAGCAAGTATATATTGCTCGCAGGACAGGCTAATATTGTGTGTAATTTTAAACCTCAACGTGCAGACTCAACTATCATCCGTATAGGCAAAGCAAAGTTTATACTGTAGTTAGGGGATAAGGATGAGGTTGATGTGTTATGAGGAGCCGCTACTTTTACACGTGAACACTTTCCACTTGCTCCGTCCCTGCTTCAGCTTACCAGGCACTTCATGGATGATTCAGAGCCGCGCTTTATTATTATAGTCCTTGGCTTCGGAAGCCTTCGCTCTTTCGATAAGCAAATTCCTGTCGCTTCCAGTTTGTTTTATATCGTCAACTACTACACGGAAGACCTATGCGAGTAAATCAGTGGCCCATGGAGTACACGCTGCTGTCGAGTGTGTTGTCACTTCTCTTTTTGTGAAAATTAACAACCATTCCCTTTGATTTAGAAGAATCCTCAATACTGCGCAGCCCATGAAGTGAAACGGTAGAAGCGAGGTATACAAAATAACAGTGATTGCGTTGACTCGTCGCAGCCCATTAGGAGAACGTTGATATCAAATTAGTAGTGGACATTCACGCGGAAGCAACGGCGGAGATGCGCTGAGCCTCCAACAATAATAGACTAACTTGGTCTTGTTTCGGTTAATAACATCTATTCCTTGCCTTGCGCGTGCACTTTTGCAAGCGCTTTATTTCTCATTTAGCCTGGCTTCATTACAAACAATACAATATTGCTTATTGAGTCGAGTAGCAAGGACATCCGTGGTCGAGCGCTATGACGTATACTTATACATGATCCAGCGCTAGTACTAGCCCTATACAGTCCGCTCAACACAATATTGGTCCAATACCATATAATGTAAAGTCTGAGGGTGGATTCTACAGACGCACCTTTACGCCCGGCTAAGCAAAGTTGTCGCTAAGGAACGGAATTTAACGGCAGCCCTTCACTGCCATTCGAAAAAAACAAGCAATATGTTTATAAATTACAGACGGAACAAATTAATTTAGAGAAATAATGACGTTAATTTGAATTCAGTGTGGATAAAAATAATTTTGCTAGAAATCTATGACGTCATCTTCATTTAATGACGTCGTGTATTAATTTAAATGGATCAAACAAAAAGCTTCTTTGCATGGCAGTTATGGGCTGCTGTTAAATTGTCTCCATAGCAAAGGTAAAGGTAAAGGTGGGAACAAAGGTACATGTATAGAATCGACCCTCAGTCAATGTCAAGTTCATTGGTCAGATGCAGTAGTAGGATTGACAAAGATGAAAACTGTAGGCTACACCACAGCAAACTCGATTGGGACATCCGCAAGGGCCGCAGCTCTTTCAAAACAAAGCCATAGGCCTATGACACTGTCCAAAACTAGCGACAGAATGTCACGCTATGCAGATTATGTATTGTATTTATGAAAAGAGTTACAAAGAGTAGTAATAAAGTCTAGTCACGCATATACAGAAGCATATAGTAAAATTTAAAACTTAAAACAGATAAGAATGGATCAATAGGCTGACATAGAGTGACTCAGACGACACTGTCAGTTTAAACCAACCAGATTTAATCATACGATTAATGCGTGTCGCCACCTGTCAATTCCATTGTGATCAATCTCAGTTGAAGGGAGGCAGTTTTTAGCGCCACAATCAGGGGTATAATCTTGGAGTATTACGTTATTATATATACATATATATTTATTTTATATTATTATAATTAATTGGCGGTGTTCATCAACTGTGAAAACCCATTCCGACAAAGACCGAAGGGGGAATGCAGTTTCTCTATAAGAAATTTGAGGCATGCGTGACAACAAGAACAATGTAAATAACGTAACGTTCTTGAAAAAATGGTAGGCTGTACTGCATACTGCACAAGGGAGGGGCAGAGAGGGGGGGGGGTGAAAAATATTCGCTGTTAAAATACATTCTACGGATATATGGTAGTCAAACTGTCTTCATACCGCCCTTCTCTGCGACTGGTGAGGTTATTCTGGATGGAACTAATTTTTCGCTTAGCACTCCCACGTACACCGGTCGTGACTATTTTCCTTTCTCCGCTTTCCTACATCATATTTCAAAACCATTGTTGCCACTGCCCTCAATGCTAGATGTAGTCTCACGCAGTCAGCGATGCAGAGAGCCCAACTTGACTGAATGCCGAATTGATTTTGAATGGATCCGCAGGCAGTCCAGTAGTTACCCACTCGTTCGCCTTCTAAGGCGCTCATCTTTTATTCATGCTTCACTCGCCCGCTAGAGTCGCCACTATAGTCCTTGTCATGACAAGCTTTTAAAGCCGATCATACTGCGGCTATGCGTCCTCCGCATAACGTCCCAGTAAGTATTCCATTGGCGCCGGCACGGTTTGAATGTGGGGGGCGGGGGGAGGGGTGTACTATTTAATCCATTTAGAAATGTGAAATGCGGCATCGAATGCTTCCGCTTCCTTCTAATTCGTCCCTCTTCCTCCCCCACCCCCCGGTCGTGCGGCACTCTGGCGTCATGCCACGTTCTCGCTAGCAAACGCCAGATCACGTGACAACAGCAAATACTAGCAGCGACTGCGCGTGGCCAGCGTTAACGCCGCGGAAGACGAACAATTCAAAGACAGATAGAAGGCGCGAGTTGGAAGACTTGTCTAGAATTTGACGGCGAGTGGATGCGAAGCCTTTCGATGCCGTTTTGAAAATCGGGCGAAGCACTTCGGGAGAAATCTAAGCCTTCTTTCTGCATTTTATCGAGTTTACTTTGGCTCCTCTCTAACACTTCTCTACTTCGGCATGGCCAGATCTTTAATTATTGAACTTTGACACGCTCCTTCCTCTACTAAACTTCATCTATTTAAGTCGTTGAAGTGAGCCGGAATAAATCATCATTAATAGGTCGATATTAACGAACGCGCGTCATCGCGCCTGATTTAATATTCGTCATTTGGTCTCGGTTGCGAAGTAGGCTTGCAGTCTCTTGCTGTCTCAGCGACCGAGCATGACAAAGATGCTGCGGTCAAAATCGCAAGTATTCCGGGAGCCGATGATTACGGCTTAGATTGGCTGATGAGGCTTTGGGCGGATTACTATGAGTTACGCGCCTCATTACCGCCCGTACGGCTTATTGAGCCTAATTTCGCCGCCGACACGACGCTCTACGTTAATTCTTGCAGTAGTTGCGTGCGCGGAGATTTATATTCATCCGCCGTAATAAAGCGCTGCGCCCCTTCCGTTCCACGCATCAGTTAGTCTCCAGACTTCCAGTGCATGGTAGGCAGGCCTACAGGACGAGGACGCTTGTAGGCCTACTGCGCTAATACGTTTGGCGTATTATGAACCTCAGAAGGTTGCATAGTACGATTAGATAATAATAATAATAATGATATTTTTATAAGTCCCTCCGGAACGCGGTACCGAGGGCCAAAAAATTAATAATAAGATAAAGAACACGAAAACATATCTAGCCTATTGATACAGTACGTCTCTCTCTTTTGAGCTGTCCGCTTTTTATCTCCGTATATTGCTAACGTCGCTCGTATAGATAGGGTGTAAGTGTGATAAACGTGCTGCTCACATTTATTGTTTCCAAGACCGTTGCTCTGTCGGTGCAATACTAAGGCGGCTGTAACGAATGGGTCACAATCATATATTGTTTAGCCGATTGGAATAGCCGATGTCAATGCGATAATTAACATAACTGTACGCTGTACGCTGTGTAAGCCTATACGCGTACACTGCAATTAGTTAGCTAATGCGCCACTGCGCGGGTATCTACGTAAGCGATCATTTGCGAAGTAAACGGTTACGCTGTTCACCCGATCAGTCCCCACCTCTGGGGACCACCACGTGATGGATGCTCCCCCTGTCCCGTCACGTGACGGTCTGCGCGACCGTGCTATCTGGAATCAACGTCCCGGAAAATTCATTTCCTCCCGAAGGCCGTTTCAGCGGCAGCTCTAAGTGAAAGTGTAGCGGTTGGGTTGTTAGGGCCGGATATCCTCCATTCTGTCACGGATATAGGGGACCTTCCGCGATGTGTTAGACGTTCTTAGTTCGAAAGTTCTTAGAACTTATTCGTTTTGGTCTGATTCCTTGCTAATTAACAGTCGTTTATATGTTAGTTTTAATTGCGTTTATTTCTGAGAGCAGGCTAATGCGCTAGTTGTTCATTAGGGTCCAATTAATAAACAGCAGTTGCGTTGCACGAGAAGTTAAAATGTTAAGGTGCAATAGTTCTCAATTCTGAGAGTCCTTGACTCGTAGTTCGTCAGATGTTGATTTCTTAATAACAACCGAAATCAAATAACGGTTGTTTGAATTGGCTTAAAACTCTCTCAAATGTCCATCGTTCTGTTACGATTGCGTTTACGACTACGAAGCCGATTTGTTATTTTTAGGCACTGCCGAGACTTTTTATTGTGATCAAGTTGAGTGACCGATCTGGTCATTCAACTTTCTCACAATAAAACGACTCGGCAGTGCCTAAAAATAACAAATCTGAGTCGGCTTTGTAAACGTTGAGGCCTGACATTATTTGCTTCGCCCAGGGACTAGGCTGCAAGTTTAAATATAGGCCTAGATACACGCAATATAATTATTTTGGATAATTCGTATTTATTTTCCTCTCTAGTGAGACAATTAATCTCAGTGTATACGGCACACAATTCAATAAACTAAAACCTACCTACGGTCTGAAACGTAAGAAGTAAGAACACCTTTATAATACAGTTAACGCTCTCGGCAATTTGTCTCAATATAAAACTGTCGTATGCAATGCTTCTCACTGTCTAAAACAGCGGGCGAATATAACTTAGTAAATATGGATTTCTCTTTTCCTGTCACAAGAAACTATCTTTGCGAAGTGAGATTTTCTTCTAAAGCGATGCTTCCACAACAACTTGAGTCGTTTTCTGCCCTTAGCCGAGTCGGCACGATGTCAGGTAAGGTCAGGCGTGTGCGGGCTCCTCTGAGTGCCGAGTGTTGGGTTGGGCTTCAGATGAAATTATATCTAATCAAATACCGCGCTCGTCAAATGAACACAATTTGCGGAGAACCAGGCAAGCCCGGACGTTGGCGCTTGGGTCGGGATCGAAAAAGATAGGCTTCTGAAAGAAAACGGAGTTTCCATTGCAAGAAAGTAATTTTGAGAAATCTAATTTTTTTATCGTGTAAATAATAACGGATTTCTGCCTTTATGATTACGGTTGTGTCATTCATTTTTGTTTTGATGAATTCCGTTTCAAATGAAGGCTATTATAGACTTAAACATGCAAATATGTTATACGTTATAGAGCGTAGGCTTATAGTTACATTGAATATAGCAGTAATAATTAATCAATATTACATTACAATATTACAATCAAGAATGCATGCCGCTAGGCTACTATGCTGTACAGTAAAAAAGATTTTTATAGTTTTGCATTGTTTAAATTTGAAGTAATTTGTATGCCCGATAGTCCGATCGGTTTAGTAGGGGGACAGCATCCAGAAGGTGTGGGGCATTTGCTCTCGCTCAGACCTACGTGATTGTACGTGTGGACGCCAAGATGTAGGCTTAAAATGACGAGAACGTCGATGCAAGACGCCAAGGCGGATTGTCGGCCTTGCAGCTCATTACGACGTTCACCGCCGTAGAATTTGGTCGGCAATAAAATACCTCTCCGACCGTTTCGTTTAGGCGAGCAAGCTCCGAACGCTACCGAGCAGAATGCTCTTCTTAAAATTGTGTCTTTGATTCGGACGAGAGCCTATAACAAAGTGAACAATTATAGCACCGCAACGTCTAAATATGGCAAAATATTGAAGAAATTTGGTAGCCTATGTAGAACAAGAAGCTTGATTCAAATGAAATTCTTTATTTAACTTTCGATTTTAAGTTCAATGTTTTACCAAGTAACGACCAATTTCTACAATATGACACTGATGGCACCATCGCAGCTAAAGCCGCACAGACTCAGGGGTCACACACAAGCAGAGAGCAGACAGAGTGGACTCGCTCGATTGGCCTTTATTACTTAATCAGTAAAAGGTCCTTTTGCCGAACAGGTTTAATGGATCTGGCGAAAGCGGGATGAATGGAAGAAAGGTCTCCGTAGGCCGGCCTGGGTCAGTTACCGGCACTAGAGCAGATGAGATCTGGGCGACAATAGAGGCACCGATGTGAGAAAGATCCTATTTCAAATGTATATAATTATGGCGCCGGACGCTAAGAATTGGGATTAGATTTTACAAGCTAAGATTGTGTTAAATTTTTTGAATTAGGCCTATGTAATTTTTTTATTGACGAAGATAGTTTTAACTACTGCGTGTTTTAACTACTTTTTTAACGGTAACTACTGCGTGTTTTGTTTTCTGTTACAAATGAACTAACTGCGTGTCATTTTGTCCAGGACCGGTAAGCGCTGACATCACGATGAAATCCACCCCGGCCAGTGACGTCAACAATGACGTCACCGCTCTACCGCCCCACCCACCCGATGAAGACCTCTACTCAGGCCTGAAGGCGTTCAGTCAGTCCTACTCGTTCGTCCATGGCTACATCGTCGTGTTCGTCTGCGCGTGGGGCACCGCCGCCAACGTGGCAAACATTGTGGTCCTCACGCGCAGGAAGATGATCTCCTCCACCAACCTGATCCTCACGTGGCTCGCCGTGGCGGACCTACTCACCATGATCTCCTGCCTACCCGTCAGCGTTCACTTCAACATAATGCGCGACCCTCGCCTGCTGTTCCCCTCCACGCCGCAGAGAAGCTGGATCGTGTACTTCATTTTCAATATAAACTTCACTGTGGCGTGCCACACCGTCGCCATCTGGTTGACGATCACGCTTGCGATATTTCGCTACCTCTGCATCTGTTACCCGGCCCGTGGGGCGATGCTCTGCACTCTGCAGCGAGCCAAGACAGCGATCTTCGCCGTCTACGCCTCAACTGTCATTGTGTGCATCCCGAACTACATGGCTTCCTTCGCCATAGAGAAGACACATAACGTTTCCGCGGAAGAGACTCTTGTTTACTACACGGTAGAGGACACCAAGAACGATCTGCTGCAGTCGACCAACTACTGGATACAAGCCTCGCTGAAGCTCGTACCCTGTTTGCTGCTCACCATCCTTACCGTGCTGCTCGTGACGGCCATGCATGAAGCCAACGTGAGGAGGATGAAGCTCAAGTCCCAAGGTCGTCAAGACGAGTCAGAGCGAGCCCGCGAGACGAACAGAACCACGGCCATGCTGCTGGCTGTCGTGGCGCTCTTCCTTCTCACGGAGCTGCCCCTCGGGGTCCTGACCCTCTGCTCGCTGTTTATCCCACAGTTCCACGAGGACGTCTACTGCCAACTGGGAGACCTCCTCGACATCATGACGCTGCTCAACAACTCGATCAACTTTGTGCTCTACTGCTCCATGAGTCGACAGTTTAGAGAGACGTTCATAGAGACGTTCTGCGCCTGCTGCCCCAAGCAGGCGCCCGGGTGGTTCAAGTTGGAGGCGATATCCCGGAGGGCGGGGGCACCGCTGCTGCCCCCTGCCGCCCCTGGCGTCGTATCACCGCTGCCGCCGCTGTAGGATCTACAAACGATCTAATCGAACTAGTCCCATCCCATGTTGCATAGAACCGTGACTTTATGCATGCGCGGGAAAAAAGCGAGCAGCAAAATGACGTCAATGGAACTTTGACGTCATATCGCCGTTTGTGTGTTTTTCTATGCGTGCCTGAAATCACGGGTCCATGAGTGCAACAACGTGAGAGGCCTCTTGTTTTGCCTTTGTGATTAATCTAGCATTAGCCACAAGGCCTCAAAACAAAAAGCCTCACGTGTCTTTCGGCAGCATTGGCAGAAATGATTCCTTCGGCCTTCTTTCCAGGACGCATATTAGCATGCAATTTTACATGCAACCATGTTACGAAAATTAAATGTAAAATGTCCTTAACTGGGTTTCATGCAAGCCATGCATGAAACCCAGTTAAGGAACAAGCCGTGCATGGAAGACAGTTAAGAAAATCGTTGTCATGACAACGGTCGCCCGTCCGCCTTAACACGGTTGCATGTAAAATAACATGTAAAATGACATGTAACATGACATGTAAAATGACATGTAAAATGACATGTAAAATGACATGTAAAATGACATGTAAAATGACATGTAAAATGACATGTAAAATTACATGTAAAATGACATGTAAAATGACATGTAAAATGACATGTAAAAGTACATGTAAAATTACATGCAAAATATGCGTCGTGGAAAGGAGGCCCTAAAGGCTAAATCCGCCAGCTTTTTACTCGGCTTCATGTTACTAAAAGCTGATGCGCAACGGCGTAGACCTACACTTAAAACGTAAAATGAACTGAGCGGCAAGATGGCGGATAGATGGGATTATCCGCTGATGCTTAACGAGCGGTCGAGCTCTTGTTATGAAGTCTATGACACTAGTAATCTCTAGAAGCAGAAGCAACTTTACTAGAAACAAGAGCATGAAATTTTTGGCAACTCTAGCTACAGCTAGCATGCAGCCGCATAAGAGACGTCACATGAAGATTGTAAAATAGTCATTCGAATATTACAGAGCCGCACTGTTGATGTGGTATGGCTGTACGGCAGAATTTTTGCAATCTCGCATAGTCCTGGTTTGTTAGTCTCCCTAGTGCCATTTGCAGTTTGCAGGATTGCAGCTTCACACGTATATTGACTGGATCGTAGATATAAAGTGTTGACTTTAAAGTGTCATTCCTCCGCGTATATGTAACTTATGTTACGTTTGGGTAACAGTATGACGATGAAACTGACGAATGGTTGCGAATTAGCATGGCGATAGAAGCGCACCGCAAGTGCTCGGTCTATCAGCAAACTCACTCATATCATTACAGCGTGCTTTTATCATGCGTTGTCTTATTGTTTCTCGTGAATTTTAAGATTTCCAGCCTGTAAAGTGACTAGATGGTGTTTTGGTGCCCTCTTTATTTCTCAAACAGTCACTAAATTTAATTCCAATAAGAAGAAAGCTCGGGTCCATACATTTTCTCTCTAACGCTACCCCTATGACGCAAATTGTATTATTTCATTCACCGTTAAATCTCTATCCCTAAATTGGATACTTCGTCTTTTGAAGACAAGATTCGATTTCCAGCTTGATGCTGATTGATAGAGTGAACTGAAGAGTGAACGATGGTCATTGATTGAGATTGCAATAGGCTCACAGCATAACGAGAATTTATGTCCTGCGGGGGAGCCCAGTTGCTAAGGTCAATTTATTTCAAGTTTTAGGATACCAGGTCAGGATTTTCTGGTTATCAGATTATCTTGTAGGTAGGTTCACATTGCATAAAGTTTACCTGATAAATACAAGTATGATATACAAAATTGGTATTACGTTCCTTCAATACACTGTAGTGTTGGTTTTCAATATTTAAATGAAACTGTGTGAAATAGTGGAGTAGACAGAAAATTGCAGAGATGATTTAAACGGTGAATTTCACGTCTGTTCGTATATAGTCACAAGACTCCATCAAGGACGCTTTTAATCCCCATGACCAATTAAAACCCAAACTGAACTTGCTATAATTACATGACTTGATTTTGAATTCGTACCCCCCATTAAGCGACTATTTGCCACTAGGCCTATCCAATTGAAAATATTCTCAACCTTTAGCCAAAACAAAAGCTGAACGTTTAGTAAGAACTCAGTTGTCGTAAAGATCGACTGAGCCATGCATGCTTTAAATATAATCTCCTCTGAAATCTTCGCTGATCATTCTAGCTTGACAGTAGAATGGGAGGAGGGACTGGGAGTTTTAACCTCCTTATGAACAAAAATCCTATAAAAAACTCCATAGTACTACGACTGTCGAGAAGGGATAGGTATACAGGTCTAACCTAAATAATACCTGTCACGCACCCCAAGCCATGAGTTCTGCCTTGAGAGAAAAAGTTTCATCAGCACTCCCCCCTCCGAGTCTGCACGAAAATGAAAAATATGGGCTGACTAGTCGAAAGTCAACCCCCTCCCCTTTTGAAATGAAGCCTGCCGCCCTGCGCGCTAGCATTGACAAATTGACGAACGGTTCGTCAGTGAGCCCAACTATAGAGAAGTCATCAAAAGCGTCGTCTCAGTGCGAATTCTATTCGCTGATGTCAGCTTCCGATGGGGCCGTGATTCTTTGATCGATCTAATCACGGAATCGATTCAACGAACCAGATTAGTGGCGTCGTTCATTGGAACAAGCGAAAGTAGGCAGTAGCCTATAGTACATGCTCACTGCTCATATTGTACAGTGCGCATGTAGCACCGTAGCATGTAGCACCGTAGCATGTAGCACCGTAGCATGTAGCACCGTAGCATGTAGCACCGTAGCATGTAGCACCGTAGC
>JAQIWG010001961.1:0-22113 GCA_034695025.1 Chamaedrilus cognettii | reverse complement strand
CACTTCTCCCGCACCTACGATTCAAGCAAATGATGTTTTCCATCTCCGTTTGCATGACATAGTTTTGGTGCGTTAAATGTGCAATATACATACATACATACATACATACATGGTGAATAAAAGATTTATATATATATTTTTGATCCATTGTACATGATGCGCGATGATGCGTCTACCGGTCGTCGCTGACGACGCAATACGATAGGCCTACATTGGGTCGCCAGGGTATGATGGCTAAATAATTCGATCGGTCAAGGGTCCGATCCCACCTCTGATGACCTAGTCTAACATTACCTTAAAGGATTTACACACACCGCTTTCTGCCGAGTTGCGCTATCAGCGACACCAAACCCGTTTATTGTCACGCTCTGGTTGGAAGACTTTTACAAGCTGTAAAATTGAATTATCTGTATAGCTAGTACAGGGATCGAACCCGGATCTCTAGCACGGCAGTCCAGTGCTGATATCACTTGACTACACAGGCTTGTGTGGTCAAGTGATATTTATCACTACAATCCCCATTTCTATATAGCTATGCTCGCGGAGTCAGTTCCCTTGTTTCCCTGTGGCCTACACAACAATTATTTATGATTCTGTTGCATCGCTCCGCGGGCTAATTTGTTGTGGGACAAGTAGTAGGGGGTTAAAGACTTACGAGTTTTTGATTGACAAAGGATTCATATGGAATGTCGATATTGATGAATTAGGACAATATAATCTCTTTAACACGCCAATTAGCTAGCAACTGTATTCGTTGCAGGCCCGCAACGTGAAGGGGGGCAGGGGGAGGCAGTGCCCTACTGGGACCCTCTGCCCATCCTGCTCCCAGAAAGTTGACATAAGTCTATCCGGCTTGCTCCCCCCCCCTGCTCGTTGCGTAAATTAAGCTCATGCTCTCCCAGCTCTGACAGAATGGAATATATGCCCCCTGCAGCCCCACTCTCTGTCAGTAAATGTTTTGACCCCTACCACTCTAGTCGGAAAACAAGTATGTTTACCTCTCTGCTCAACTATGTCTTGGGATGTACGGGGTCGAAAAAGGACAATGACTATTGAGAATAACTTGAAACATGTCTGTCAGCACCCCCTCTACTCTCTCGCCCCCCCCCCCGCGTCGCGAGGTACGTCGGACGGAAAAAATAGAGGTGCGGACAGGACGCAGCAATGTCTGCTCCTCTTGCAAAAATTCTTGCCCAGCCGCTGAGTATGGTCACGCCACTGCAGGGCTGGGTGGGTGCCATAGGGGTGGCCTCACCCCCACTCTCGTTAGAGTATATTTAGTAGCATGCAAATTGATTTCACTACGGCTCCATGGCGTGTTCTGCAACTGAAATATGGATTCACAGATGTAGTAAGCATACATATATGCACAAAAACACACAACAGAGGCCTATACATGAGCATGCCTGCCTACGTACACGCATAAACGCCTACACATGCCTCACACATAATGAACCTTAACATGTGGGCTACCTCATTTTAGCGGAGCCCCTGGGCCGCCCCACCTCCGCTTCCTCCGGTTCGACAATTCGTTTTAATGTTACACAGGTTGTGGCTGTTAAAGCACTGGCGATGTTACATTTCATTTTGACGTGCGTCTAAGGCCTACTTTCAACGGTGCATATTTTAATGCAATTTAACATCAAATTTTGCATGCAATTTTGTATGCGATCATGTTAAGAAAATCACAATGTAAAATGACCTTAACTATAGGTTTCATGCAAGCCGTGCATGCAACCCAGTTAATGAAATCGTTGTCATGACAACTTTCGTCCGTCCGCCAAATAATTGCATAAAAATTGAATGCAAAATTGCATGAAAAATATGCATGATCGGAAGATACACTAAGATTAGCCACGATGACCACCATTAGTGAAACGATGTAAAATCACAAGTGAAGCGCAGTTAAATTCAACGTGCGCCAATGAGTGGGCACGATATCGATATCGGGCCGTAATAATATCGATTCAGGCCGCAGCCTACAAGTGCATGGCCGGTTGGACTTTGAACCGATGGCGACGACCTGTTCTCTGCATTGACGGGATCAGACGAAGACATTTCGCAAAATTTGAGAATATGTTATTGCATATTTATATTTGCTAGGCCTACTTATTTAGCTCAATGCGAATATGTGAGTAACAAAATCAAAAAGTCTTGCAGTGTTATGACCAAACTGTGCCGATTAGGCCAAAGCAAAATATCGGGTTAAAGATTACCGTGTTACAAACGCGTCTTAATAATAATAATGGGTTTATCGCCCGTTTCACAGTCTGACGACCAATGTTAATCTGACGTTAATAATTTAGGAAGAAAGCGTCTTCAAACTGGAGAAGAAGGTAGAGAGGGTTGTGCATGAACGCAAAGAAAGCGGGAGGAAGTTCCAGAGAGTGGGTACAGAAACACAAAAGCGCGACGGCCATTGACAGACAGTATTCTGGGAACTGCAAGGAGGTGTTTGTCAGCTGAGCGAAAGTCGTATAACTAACGCAAAATATTTTTAGTCTATACAGATGTTTCAAATTTCTGGTGAGGCCTGACATTCCTCGATATTTTCTAGACCTACCCCAGAATAGACCTGTTTGCATGGACGCCCGCAGGATTTGATTCAGGGGGTGCAAAAAACACTTTAACATTCCGGGGGGGGGGGGGGTGCAAGAATCTTGACGGGGGAAGGGGAGGGCTGGCAGAAACTTAAACTTTTTGTCTACCGGGCCTAAAATGCTTTACCTGCTCTTTCTAACAGATGCTAGTAAAAGTCGCCTTACTATACCGCCAGACCACCGCCACCTCTACTTTGAAAACCATTGTTGTAAAGCCAGGGAGGGCACGGGTGGGTGCGAACGCTTTCCAGGGGGGTGCTAACTGCTTTTCCAGAGCGGTCCAAGTGCACCCCTTGCATCAATGTGCGGGCGCCCATGCCTGTTTGAACCACTTGATCTTGTTGAAACTCGAATTAGTATGCAGGCCGCAATACGTCGTGGGCATAAGTGTTTCTTTGCACTCAGCATATTTTGTATAAAATTTTACATGCAATTTTACGTGTAATTTTACAAGTAATTTTACGTGTAATTTTGCACGCAATCGTGTTGAGGCAGACCGACGACCGTTGTCTTGACAACGATTTCCCTAACTGGGTTTCATGCACGGCTTGCATGAAATCAAGTCAAAGACATTTTACATTGTAATTTTCTTAACATCGTTGCGTGTACAACTACATGTAAAATTACACGTAAAACCTCATGCAAAAGATGCGGCGTGTAAAGGAACGCTGATGCGGTTCAATCAATGATGTTTTAGGAGTTTAAGGAGCGTGCGTAGTAACGAAGACTATTACAGTCCGATTCAGTGTCTCGGCCTCGGCTTACCAAGCAAAGAACCGCTCGACCCCCCTATTTGGTCGCCTTTTACAACTTTCCCGGAGACCTCTGAGCTGCAGGTCAATTCTTCGTTCCTCGACCTGCAGGGGAACAATCAGCGGTTCAATCAAACAATATCAGACAACTTATATAGCGCCGTGAAATGACCTAAGTCATCACATGGACGCTTAACAGTCATGAATTAATACAATATAGGATTTGTTGTGGATTATTTGATCTTGATGTTCGATTCCAATTTGGAATAATGCTGATCAACATCAAGATTAAACATTTCTGCAGTTCTGGTGTTGTTTAGAACCGTACTGCGGGCGTTTCACATAGTAATAGGACAGAACAGCCAAGGCCGAATAAAAGTAGTGTGCGCGTCTTCAAGCCTGGGAGGTCGGACACTAAATCACAGAGTGTTATATGCTCGATACTAACTCAAACAACTTTTCGCTAGTTTATAATTTCTAACTCAACGTATATGCCAACCGAGCCCAGGCTGTGATCAGCACATGAGTGCATGCAGGCCACTGCGCGCCCTGGCTGTGATGAGCAGAGCGGACAACGACTGCGCGATGACGGAGCAGGACGCTGTTGTTGCAGACGACTTGAGAAAATTCTGTCAACATCTCGTCTACCACGGACAGTATAAAATGGTGCAAAGTTTGACAGTTGGCAGCAACGTTGAAATACCGGTTACACTTCCGAGCCTGAATGAATGTGGGCTGAAGTATGATAAACTGGATGTGGATATTATGTTTTATTTAACTGACCATTATGCTTTCCCACGCAAACAACTTGTTCCTGCAGAGTACAAAGGAGTAGTGCTCAGGATTTATACAGACGGCGTGCATCCCGGCTACTCAAGACTGATTGAAGAGAAGAGCGGCGATGCATGGATGCGTATGGCAATCACTGAATTGGACGAATATAGCTCCGTACACGGCCCTGCTGAACAACATAATTCGTTGGCTGCAATGTTGCAATATAACGCGCTAAACAAGAACCAAGCAAGAGATATCAATTCCATCATACCGCTGCAAGACAATGTGGGCGCCGTTCACTCTCCGTACTGGCCGGTAGAGGCGTCCGAGTGGATCACACGAACACGCCGTCACGCCTGTCCGTCCAAGTCTGTCATCAAACAAGTCGTCAGATACGGGTGCGACTTTGTTTGCATAGCACACAAACGCAGTTGTAACAGGGAAAACAAGAACGAATGGAGGTTTTCATTCTCAAAAGCAGAATTGTTCGTCATTCGCAGTTGGACGAGCTCACAGAGAATCGCATATCGTATGCTAAGACTCATATGGAAGATGATCGAACAAATTGAAAAACAAAAAGGCAACGAAACATATTTGTGCACGTATTACGCCAAGACGTTGATGCTGTGGGCGTGCGAGGAACGACAAAAAGAATTCTGGGCCGAACATTTGTTAGTGCATTCAATACAACAACTGCTGCTAGAAATGGCTAAGTGGCTGACATCGAAGTTCTGCTGCAACTATTTCATACCGGCCAATAACATGATGGATCACTTGGTGGACACTGATGTATCTCGTGACGTCGCTGCTCTATATAAAGCTTCTGAATCCTCTGGGTTGATTGCACGAATGCAAGCACTGTGCACTCGCGATGACCTTCTAAGTATTAGGCGAAACTTTACGTCTGATATGCCGACATGGATTCACAGGGGTTTAGTCATTCTAGAGCGCCTTCATCACATGGAAGATTCCCTTCGTGATTTAGGTTCAAATAATTTTTCACAAGATTTACAGACGGCCTTAGTTCAAGAACTGGTTGACGTTTGCCGCGGACTCATTTTTCACAGAGAGGCAGTCATCCGTGACACAGCTAGAGCGCAATGTGTGCGTCTAGCAGAAGAATACTTTGGTGCCGCTACCAGACTGCATCAGTCGACTGACCGTGATTTACGTCGTATAACCAATACAGTTTTTGACCTTTTCATTTACAACTTCTTCATAGAATGCGACGCTGACCACACAGTCACGCATAAACTAGGCGTGGAATCTGAGGCAAAAAAGAACGTTTTGGCTAACCGATCAAATGCAGAATGTGTAGAATATCAAGTTTTAAAATTTATATTGTACACAAAACACAATGAACAGATCATGAGTGAATTGCTGGGCGTAACTGCTCACGCGTTTGACACGTTATCGCTGGTTGTTTACGAGATGTCCACAGACACCGAGATACCTGTCAATAGAGCGATCTTCTACCGAGAGTGGCCAGGTCGCTGTCCGTCAGTGAACGTGTCTTGGTTCATCGCCAAGGCGTATCTAGCCAATCTCTACTACACTCAAAGTCACTACAAGGCAACGCTTGAGACGTGCAACGAGGTCGTCGACATGTTTAAACATTCTTTCGGAAATAGGCACTTTGCTAAGCTGACATTCCCAGTGTTGCTAACGACGCAGTGGGCAGCTGTTTACGACAGAGAACTCCAAGCGCTGCTCGGATTGTGTTCGCTCGGCAAGTTTGTGTCAAATAGAACAGACGCGCGCTCTGTGTGCCTCGCTGTGTGTCCAGTCCACTTCGTCCTCTATCTCAAGGCGCGCTGTGCCATCCACCAACGCTGCGCGGCCGATGTGCAGCAAAGCGTCACAGAGTGCTGCACTCACTTTAAAATATGCGTTTCTTCCTTCCTCCATAACTTGCTGGTGCTGAACATGCTCGTCGCGTCGTTGAAAATGTTGTGGCAGGGACGATGATGTTCGACAGAGTGCGCTGCGCAGAATTATCCATTCAGATTAAAATTTTAAACTTTTGGCAAGAAATATAATAATTTTACGAGATCAGAGTACCGTTCCTGATGGGCAGGAGCTATGATATAATGCTGCACTTAGGGGCAAACACACCCCAAAAGAAGTCGCCAACACCCAATCCAGCCTCTGCGTGCTAAGTGGCTGCGGGCGAGCATGTAATTGTGGAGCCCGGGTGAAAAAGAGCAAAATATATTTTTTTCTTTTGCCAACTCAGAACACAAAGGAGTAGCTACAAAGTTCCTCTGTGAAAGAAGTGCAAAAAACATGACGGCAAAATTGCGTTCTGCCTAAATGTTGTTTTTGACATCCACCTATTATATTTCTTCCGGTGTCGCCTTTTACTTTTTTCACCATGGCAGTTCAATGTGCATTACATTTTTTGCGTTTACTATTGCAATTAAAGCAACAAATTTCTAATTATGTCAAGTATTAACTAATTCACTGACCCTCCCATGACTCACTCTGACGATATTTAGATTTTTTAACAACTTTGAAGTCGATTATCTCAAAATAGACTTTTGTTGACTTTCCCCTTTTTCAATGTGCTGAATTATATTAGGGAGTTGCGGTTGCTCCCTGACGCCACCTTCCATCCTCTTTCACACGTCCAGATCACAGCAAGTAGGCCTATAGTAAAAAATTGCCAGTTACGAAACGCAGTGGACCTCAAGGCTAAACGAAATCGTGGATGATCATCCGATCACCACTTTTAGACTATTGCAAACTATTCGTATAGAAAACTATTAAATTCCTGCACACGAATTCAAGATGCAGGCCGGAAAAAGCATAGATTTAGCAGCGCACGGCCCTCTATCAAATTTTGCTTTAAAATCTGGTGGAAAATCGCTCGAAATATTATGAAGCTGTCGCGTTTCAATAATAATGCAAGCCTACACACATTTGTTTTTCCTCAGGCAGGTAAAAATCCAGAGCTTGACGTCACGTGACTGAACAAAGCTCGTTACAAAATGGATTATTGTCGCAGTACTCGTTTCTAGATGGCCGTGGCCCAGACATCCGCCACATCGGGATTTGATGCTATTCGACTGCGTTGAAAAGTTTGCGACGACGTCGTGATATGTAACGATGACGTAGAGGCTTCTGAACTCAGCACGATAATGAGTTGTCAATGGTTGGTGGCATAGTTTATTTTGTCCCTGACAAAATTGGCGTAGCGTAACGTCTCCTTCTGAAGAAAAGTCGCGTCTTTTAAGTCTGTGTCTTTGAAAAAGGAGTAGCCTACAGGGGGGGGGGGGGGGGGTGGGGGGGTGCTAACATCAGATTTTAAAGCTATTCTTAACAGTTATTGTTGGTTTTGAACTCATGAAAATAACTACCCACGAAGGTCTTGCCTAACTTAATGGAATCCGCGAGAAACATCGACGGAACAACTATCTAACACAAGCAGCTGCTACGCCACTAAATCTTAAAAATCGACTAAATGCTAACGTCTTCTTCATTGATTTTAACGAGTAATGCTACGCCTACCCGTTTCAAATTATGCGTAAGAATGGTTGAAAGCCTGGTTTCATGAGTAATACGCCTACTCGAATTAAGCCTGGTTGGCGGACAGGGGCGTTCTGGTCTCATGACAAACGTGAACTTGATGAGTCTTTTGCCCACTTGGGATTCATAAAGCGACAGCGAAGTCATTAATGGGACAACTCCCGTACAGGACGCGACATACTATTGACGCATATCAAACTATTGGCTGATTGGACTCAGCATTGCTAAGGACAATGTTGCATGCCTTGCCGTGGTACGCTTTTCTTTACTGGCTTTTTGGCATAAGGTTTGGTTTTATTTTCGCAATTTATTACAATATGTAATAAAGATGCCACTTTTAGTTTTATACGTTTTTATGTCTTTTGATATTTATTCTCGTTGTGTATTTTTATGTTTTAACCCACGTCCTAAAAGTAGCCCAAATTACATTATGAAGACAAATCTAAAGTTTTGAATATGTTATTTGCAAGTTGATACATGAAAAGTCAAAATATAAAGTTTACAGGGATCTTAAGTTTTCATATTTACGTCACTTCTACTCCCTACTCGATTAATCAAAAACATTGAAGAAGCCTTAATTAAACTTGTGACTTTACTAGAATTTTACAAACACAGTCACATAAGTAAGTTTGACAAACTTCAAAAACATGGCTATTATATTACAACAAAAATTACAAGAGCAACGACCGCTCAGTGTAAAAGTTAGGGGCCCTAATGATACATACACGCCTACTACACAGCGCTGACAAGAAAGTGAACTTTTTTATCAAATTTAAATGCATTACTGCTGTCCTACTGCCTACAAGTCCATACAATTCATATTGAGAATGTCATCGTTCTAAAGTTCAAATTCACTGCTGTTACCTGACATATAGGATTTGATATATATATAATGGATTTGAAATATCATCGTTATATATTGAGATATTATTAATATATTGATTGCTTTGCGCAGTGTTTTTTTATGATTTTATGCTTTAGTCTATAGCATTTTGTCTCCATTTTTAATCAACAGGTATTTTATAAGACTGAGTAAAAAAGGGGCTTTAAACTTTTGTCTGTGACTTCGTGGTGATAACCATTTCTCAACTTCTTTCAAAGTCGAAATAGGGATCAATTTTTTTCTGTTTCAGTTTTCTGTACTTTAGCGATCGTGTGTAGCACAAGGTATATAGGCCTATGCAGTCTAGTTTTGTGCAAGGGAGCCGACACCGGCACAGAACCGCTTCCCTTTCTTTGGTCGGCTTTAACGACTGGTCCGGGAAGCTCTGGGTTGCAAGTCTATTCTGTGTTCCTCGGCCTGCAGAGGGTGATCAGTGTTAATCAAACTACCTATATTCTTTGCCAAAATATCTTAATGATGTTGCCGCAATACACTGAAAGAGCTGCACGCTCACAGCTTCTGTATTCAGGGATTTGTATACACCCCATCACTACCGCAAAAAGAGAGCTTTTGTCCGAAAAAAATCAACTTTGGGGGCCTATATTAAATTTTGGAGATGGGCTTTTTCATGATACACCCGTTATATTTCTGACACCCATAAAACTTCTGACATCCCCCACTTCCAAAATTTTCAATAAATGCCTGCTTGTATTCAAAGCGATATCTTGTAGCCTACAAACTATTTGGCCTACTTGTTAAACTATATGCATGTGAATTTTTTTTTTATCTTTGAAAGAAAAATTTATTCAGATATTTATTCATCTATTATTTAAAGCTTGACTCTCACAGCATTCCAGCATTAATTTGTGACGGCGACTTACTGACGTCAACTAGATGACGGTGGGCCACAGTTTATCTAGCAGCTACAATGGTTGGGGCCTGTGTTTGACTGTAAACTGTAAAGCGTCCTTGTGATCATTTACTTGCAGATCACGTGGCAATATAAGTTGTCCGATGTTTAATATTGAGTTATTCATGGCCCAATGATGTATTTGAAGCAATGCTGTCACTCGCGCAACATTTAGAGTGCATCTGTATTTTTGTGTCTTTTTCGTCTTGTTCTTTTGTCCTTTCTTTTAATTGAAGTGTATCTTAAAATATGAACAATTACATTCTATATGGAATTTTATAACCAAAAAATTGAATCTTGTCCAAATATGTATTCATAATGATAAAACATTGGTTATTGCGATGAAAAATTACAAAGTAATTTAGATGCGCTTTATTCATATAACTTTGAACGATTGAAAATCGTTTTTGTATTT
Source organism: Chamaedrilus cognettii (assembly GCA_034695025.1). Classification (NCBI taxonomy): domain Eukaryota; kingdom Metazoa; phylum Annelida; class Clitellata; order Enchytraeida; family Enchytraeidae; genus Chamaedrilus; species Chamaedrilus cognettii. The sequence goes on along the minus strand of JAQIWG010001961.1, from coordinate 12,251 downwards.
GTTGGTCTTACTTGTGAGCCTATTCATCGGCACGAAATATAGTTTTAGAAAAGCGTGTGAGTGGCAGCACTGATGATGACATTAACACTGTTAACCCGGGGCGTGATCGAGGCATTCTTGAAAGTTCTAGATATAGGACCCATCAACAGTTGTGTCACTATCGGCAATACAATGTAGCAAATATTGTTTTACCTACGTGTATGCGCTACACTTGTGTTCATAAAAGGACGTGGAACCATTTTAAAAAGTAAAACAAAATTTCGGAGACATCGGCGCCAGAAACGTGTTTGATCGAGATCGGTTGTTGATCGGTTGTCAAAACGGTGACAACGGTGTCGGTCTATGCGTGGCGTGCAGTTCTTTATTGTAGCTTATCTCATTAAGCGAGTTTTCACCCCGCAGTACTACATGTAAACTGGCTTTAAATATTTTGTCAAAATTGGCATCGAGCACTATTTACAATTTTCCAGTTTTCAGTTAACAATGATAATAATTATTATGCCTAAATGATTGTGAATATATCGGGGAATCTTTCAATTTAGCTCGCCAATGGTCACAGGCACCATTAATGATTGTGAATCCTCGAAGGCCTCGGTGAGTTGTGTATTGGCGAATAAATATCATGTCTGTTTTTATTTGCTCTACCTTACTTTATCTTATTTTCACTCAATTGTTAGGTCGTGATCGAAAGGATCGCCGCAGTGTTTGCGACTTATTTGAAAATACGCTTTTGTACAGCGTATTTCCCCCCCCCTGCTCTTTGTGCAAATAAAGTCTTTGCCCCCTGCTCTGATCAAATAAAAGATATGCCCCACCTGCTCTCTGTAAAGCAAAGCCTTTGCCCCCCCTGCTTGGTCTGATATATTGTCATATAGGGGAAAAAATATAATGACTGTTAAGAATGGCTCTAAAAAAATCTGTCAGCTACCTCCCCCCCCGCCCCGTCTCCGTCGAGGGGTAGAACAGACGGGAAATCTGGACTTGCAGATAGGGTGTAAAGAGGTCTGCCCCCCCCTGCGAAAACCTTTGCCACCCCCGCTGAGTATGGCCACACTACGAGCCTGAGCCTACTGAGGAAGCCTTAATAGAGGACGCTGCGAGCCTTGCACAGAGTGCTTTGTTTAATAATGATTGCTAAAGTCAATTTGAGTATCTTTTACCAAAATTAACTTTCAGAGTAATTCAACAAATCACTTTGTGTTACAGCTGTAAGCTCACAGTGTCCTGTATTAAGACCTATTCACAGTACACGTTTCTATCTAGTCAAATTAAATTGACTGCAATGGATGTGACTTAAAAACAATAAATTATGTGTTTCTTAGGAGCTGCTCACATCTAGTTGAATCAATTTTATTTGAAAATGTGATTCAGTACTAGATTTTTGTGCAATTCTGGGATCAGCGCGGGAATAAACATGCTGATTCCCGCGTTAATCTTTAGCAAACTCGTGACCGGGGGAGGGGGGGAGGGTGCGGCCGGCGGGAGGGGGCTGCCGAAATTCTTACTTATCCGCCTCTAAAATGGAGGAGGAGGGATGCATGCAGGCGGGACAAACTTATTCCCATCTGTTCATATCATCATCACAACCGGCCACAGGGATGCAAAAATCCAAGATTTTTCCACCAAAATTCGAAATTGTGCTGTTTCAACATACTTTGCATATTAAAACGGGGGGGGGTGTATGTGTCCCTATATTAACTCACGGGGAGTGGCACATGTCTCAGAAAATCTCCGATCTTCTCCACAAAAATCAAATTTGTACTGTTTAGAATACTTTGGTTAAATCCAACAGGGTGGCCAAGGCATTATATTTAAATAAGACTGTAGCCTATAGATACACGCGTGTTTTGTCCAAATGTAGCCTAATTTAGAGTCCAATGGCCATGTCGTGGACGATTTTGAATTGCAAAATAAATCACTTGACATGAAAGCATGCAGCCTCTTATGCAGATTTTAATGTTCTTGTACCTACATATATTGATTACATGTTGCGTTGCATATACATTACGACATTTTAAGTGTCTAATAATTTTAAAGCCCTGCTTCAGTTGGCATTACCCTACTAATAGCTCGGTCAATTTAGCGACCCTGCGAAGATAATGTCGTCAAGCAAAAATTCAGTTGTCAACATTCTTAGTTAAAATTGAACAGATTGGAAGCAAAGGGGCGATGGAATGGTTACGTCCCCAATAAAAAACAATGTTATGAGCACATGTCGCAATTGTCTATACATGTAGGTTGCAGAACAAATTGATATCGCTATAGGTTTAGCTTACAACCTTCAGAAAATTTAATAATTGGTGGCTGCACTGTCAATTGTTCGCTAAATTTAAGGACATCCATATATACTGGTTTCCCATATCTACTTGCATGCACAGATTGCAATGGTGACTTTTCCGTGGGACCAAGTATGTCAGTGCAGCAGAGCGGAGAGACGGCAATATTTCATTGCAGCTCTGATTATCTAGACAATTATGTAGTATGGTCGCGAAGTGCATCCACGTACCTGGAGGACATCTATGCTTTTGGACGAGTGTATGGACGATGGAGACCGAGATTCGCTGCGAATGATACAGTGTCAGGCCAGTACGTGCTGTCGATCAAGAATGTAGCGGTCGATGATGTCGGAACGTATGCGTGCGTTGATTTACAGAGCATGGGCGACACGTCCACTGCAAAGCAAATAGTCCTGGCCGGTAAGTTGATCGCAACAACAGCCTAGACATCTTGGCCAAATTTTTACGCTTCGCTAAGGTACAACTAATATAACTTCTAAAATATGCCGGTAGATCTTTCATTCGTGGACATTTTACAAGAATTCATTTAAAATCTGAATCTATTTCTAAATTAAATTGATGCATTTGTGAGAGTGTGTTTTTCGCTACTTGAGTTGTTCAAGAAATGTATTAAATAAATTGCACGCCACTAATAGTAACTTAGTCAAACTTATAGGCCCTAACCAGTAGATTTATTAGTCTAAAACAAAATAGCATCGTTTTACAAAATAAAATATCACTTATCTGAATTGACACAGCTTATCCCGTTTTATTTATTTCTTGGGCTACTGCGCTATATGTCAAAACAATATATTTTCATGAAGGCTATATAGCCTGTTACTCTGGCATTGTAGCAATAACACAAGGGGGGGAGGCAAGTGGAGGGGAGGGGGGCGGTATCAATGAATCACACAATCGCACATCGCAGGCTTATCACGCAGTCATCATTATGCAAACTGTGTTATACCTACTTTTTTATATGCTAAGAACGACAACATGTTTTGTATGTTAAGGCGCTCTAATAATAACTGTACATCCTATACATGTACAACGCGGTCAGCAGCATGCAGTCGTGCTGCGAGTTCACGTATCGCGGCACGGCTCTTTTATCTGGACGTTGGGCCGTCAGCTTCACTAACGGAACCCGGGCCAGCCATACTGCAACAAGCAACATTATTACCGAAAACGGGCAGAACCAAAAGGTTCGAATTTAATTTAGTGATCAAATCAGTTTAAATATATTCCAAATATTTATCATCATCATTATCATTGCATGGCCTACTCGCACGCAATGGCTGCAGTGAAGTTCAGACTACAGTCACTGTGCACAGTGTACAGTACCCGACGGAGGGAGGTCACTGTAGGCCGTAATAGATCATTTACGACGTAAGTGAATTGCAATTTTTGCATCCTTCGGCTTTTTCCTTCGTAATTTTTCGTCATTTTTTCAAGCACTATTATAGTTAAGAACCTGTATTTAAAATTTAAAAGCAATCCAGATCTACACTACAGGTTCTTGATATCTAGGCTACCTACATGTATGGCCTAACATACATCCTAGCCTTGTAAGCTTCTATATATTAATCTAGCCTACATTCATATCGGGCTAATGATCGGGCGAATTTCCTATTTCTACGTCGTCATATTGCAGTACATAATTTCTGAACGATTGGCTGCTGTTGAATTTCAAATTGAAGTCAATGACGCCTATTGGACTTCAATCTCGTACACTGCATACAGTAAGAAAAAATATTTAATTGAAGTAATGAGGTTAGCTTTTCATCATGAATATCTAAATGACACTCTATGAACGTTTTTTGGAAGTCTTGGTGAACTCGGAGAACGGAGAACTGAGACATACGGAGAACTTAAACAAATGCGTGGATTAGAAAGTGCTCATTTAAATTATTTTTGAAAAGTCAAGTAGACAAATATTTGAACATCACTCAGAAATTACGATGTTAGCGTAAATCTTAAATTTTTGGATTTAGAAGCTCTTTAGTTAGACTTATTCGCCATTAACCATGCATCACTTTGCATCCTTCCTTCCTTCGTCAGCTTGGCCTAGCCTTGAGCGTGAGTGCTCGCCAGGCAGATCAGTTCTGCGCCTTCCTCCATGCCGTGCTACTGTCAGGGTTGCATACTTTGGTAGGGGACCCTGTTATTAGAGCTGTATTAAACGCTTTCAAAGCCGTCTCTATGCTCGTGCAATTAGAGTTCAGAGCAGGGGCGTAGCGTGGGGGGGGGGGCAGGGGGAACATTGCCCCCCCTGCTAAGGTCTCTGCCCCCCCTGCTCCCAGAAGAGTTACTATTGGCTTAAGGGCTTGCCCTCCCTGCTCTTTGTGAAAATTAAGCCTTTTCCCCCTCTGCTCAGATGAAATGAAAGAGATGCTCCCCCTGCTGTGTGTAAAGTTAGGCCTTTGCTCCCCCTGCTTGCTGATATGGTGTTATAGAGCTTGAAAAAGGACAATGACTGCTAAAAATGACTCGACAAAATTTAAAGTAAACGTTGCGCACAATTAATGAGGTGATTCAAGCGCTACCATTTTTAAAACCCGAAATGCTTATTTTTTTAAAGTTAGGCCAATGGCTTACAAAAATAATGCCTAAACATAATGCTAACGAAACAATGCTTAGACCATAACTATAGCTTCTAAATTGAGTTGAATGCTCAATGAGGCCAAAAGTCCAATTAAATTTGATTCATCCCCACATACAGTGCAATACGAGTTGTTTGGTTCAGTGCAGTGTTTGTTAGCCTACATATGAGAATATTTTCTCAATATCAATTTTGAAGTCGACATAAAATACTGAGGCTTCATCGATTAAGATTACTCACGTGGTAATCAAACGCAGTAACACAAAATAGAAGAAGCCAATAGAGATTAATTAAGCCGGTAACCTGTCAAATATCGTAATGAATTACATTGAATAAATATCAGCGATTTATACAACCCCTTCTGTTATTAGTGATCAGTGATTAGTTATCAGTGATTATACAACCCTCTATGTTACCCCCCCTTAGAGGGTAAACACCCCCCCCCTCGCGAAACCACCATCAACACCCCCCCCCCCTCAAAATTGCTAGAACACCTCCCCTCAGCACCCGCTTCCCTGAGGGGAGGAGTACGTCGGGATAGATTTCGTATTTATTGTAAATTCATAACCAGCATTGAATTAGCATGTTAATTTTTTTTAATTGCCCCCAGAATATAGCACATTTTTTGAAGTGACGTTTTTAGAGCCATTATAGTGGCATTATAAATCTGTTTGTTCTAGACTTTTCTCGGTAAAGTTGACATTAGATGTGTGTCTTGGAGAGAAAATTTTGTCATCACCGCCCACCCCCCGCGCTCGCGAATTCTGCATCGGAAGGAAAAATGTATCTCGGCATCCCCTGACTTCTCCAACACTCCCATCCTGAAGCTCGGGGGGGGGGGGGGGTGGGTGTTGGTGTCTAATTCCTGTACTGAACTCCCTGATTGTAATCCCTGATTGAACTTAATTAAGTCGTGTTAAATAATAATTGAGCGTCTTTCAATTCCAATCGTGACACCGATCGGAGTCACCGATACTGCAGGTGCACGCTGACGATAATGCCCTTCATCACGTGATCGGCACCGTATGAAGTCTTCTGCAGCCGATGACTGAGCTACAGTACAGCAGTGAAGCGACACAATTATGACGTTTCTGCAGTGGCCCTAAATTACGGAAAACCACATGATTTCGACATGTGCCTTACATGTGAGTCACAGGTGAAAATCATGGAATTCATACGTGAATTTGGAACAACCACATGATTTTCTCATGTGACCCACATGTGATCCCCGTGTGAGTAACATGTGGGTCACATAAGTTCACACGTGAAAATTTTTGTTTGCGTGTGATCCGCATGTGGATTCATGTGGTCCCACATGTAACCAAATGTGGTTTCACATGTGACCATACGTGGATTTGGAACACCCACATGTGAGTCACATATGAGTCACATATGGGTCACATGTGAGTTTTCCGTAAGGGCTAACGTACAATTTGATCACAGCCTTAATTAACTACAAGTAACAAAATTATTATGAAATTAACGTCAGCATTCGGCAACTGCGTCAAATTTAAATACATGTATGCTTACTGTTGGCAGAATGCCTAGACAATTTAAATCGCGAAATAGCGGCCACTCACAGTGACCACAATTGAGTTATCTGAATTCAGTAGCCGACTGTTTTACAGCCAATAATATTTTTGAAATTTTTGTTCCTCAGGATATCGTTCATTCCATGCAAACGAGCCTACTATATATATATATAATAGTTGTATGAAATTGAGAAAGGTATTGTGTTAGAAATTAATTATTTGGTGCGGGGAATCCAAATTAGCAATCATAATTAACTTCTCCCAGTGGATACAATCAGAGTTTAGTAGACATCAGGGGCGATATCTGAGCTAACACATTTTAGTTATAGTAAGCCTAACAGTCCATCCGAAATAGCTTTTTTCGGCGAAAATCATCCGAATCTGCTTTCTGGACAAAATCTCACGTTTTAATCTGCAAAATGTTTGTTTTCTTCCCAGGAATCTAGATCTAAACAAATGCTGCATAAAATTTAAGCTCTTCTTGTCCGAATTAAGATCAAGCTGCAGAAATTTAATAAAGTTTTGTTGAGTTCCTTTGCACATCATCAAAAAATTAATGATCCAGAGTATTTGATCCCGCTGAAGGCATTAATAACTTTTTTTAATGATCGTTTTTGAAGGCATACGATTGAAAATCATTACGTGGTCACACTTCAAGATCGTTCGTAATATGAAGGCGATACTGTCCCGATTGGGACCATAGAAATAGAGGCCTAGAACGCCCATCCATAAACTTCGCAGTGCTGTGGAGAGAAAGACCTTTTAAGCAAAAACGGAAGTTGATTTGAATTAGGGGTAGTCACTTTGAATTATTGCGATTGGGTATGTGTAGGTCATGACCCTGTCAATCAAGTTGTGGACGGTTGTAATTGGTTTACCCCGCGGGGAAAAGCCCCGCCCCCGTTATCTTCATACGTGCCTCAATATACGGCATATAGTGACTCCCCTTGATTGAGACCTTCCGTATTTGCTCCAGGGAACGTTTCAACATCTGCGACTGCTCTTTTTGAACCGGAAAGCAATGAGCGTTGGCCTCGGCTACAGTTTTTGGTTGAAAAACAGACAAACTTGCAAATTCAGATTATAAGACTGTTGCTTGACTGAATGGCAGTATACCTATAACGACAAAATGTACAAGCCAGTTAACCTGAATTGATATACAGCTGCAGGACATTGAAAGCGTCCTAGTTGTATATTTTGTGACTAAGAAAATAATTTAATGCTATCAATCATGAATAATATAATCGATGATGATCGTTATCAGGCCTAATTCTAATGAACCGTGCGCTGGCTAAATCTCTGAACGTATTTATATTAGGCTATGTATATTACATTAGGGGTAAATGTTGTTTGTGACTGCGCCGGGAATTGACTGGACTTTGCTGAATTTTTGGTGTCACTTAGTTGAGAAATGAAAATCTGGCATCCCTAGCTCAATTACGGCCTAATGAAAAGAAATTCGCATTCAGCACGCTGCATTTAAGTGCGGCAAACATTCTAGCACCACCCAATTTATTTCACTCACTTTCTTCCAGCTTAAAGTTCCGCTTCGATTGTAGTCTCAACTCCGACCGCCATCATGCACCCTCGCCAAATAATTCAGAACCCACCACACCTCCAAGGGTTGACAGCAACATAACTTTTTGTGATCAAAAAGATGGCTAACCTGACCGAAACAGTCGTTCAGCTACGACAGAACCAGCAGCAGAGACTGATGCACTGCGAGATGACGAAGATTACGACACCAATCCAAGTACTAACAGCGAGGTAAACTGGGTAACTCGCTAAAAAAAAGAAGTCGGAACGATATGAAATGATATCATAGTACGGTCAATATTATATTAAACTAAATGGTTGGCATTGAAGATAAGACAATACCATTTGATCTAATAATCAAATTACTCCCATGCAATTTTACAATGCAATAAATTTTACTCGTTTTGAACAGCAAGCAAATTTTTTTTCACAAAGTAATATTTTTATAATTGAGGACTCAAGTTACTAACGCAAGTGAAACGGTGCGATTTTTATTTTAATACATTTGTAGTTAGATTTGAGTAGCCTAACCTTTTATTTTATGATATACAGCATTCTGTAAAAAAAACAAATCGCATAAATTGTGCGGTATTCTAGTGGTAATTGCAAATTTATATTTTATGTAGCCTAATTGTGATTGAAGATCCTAATTATTTTCTGTTGTGTTGCGCAGCTCAGTGACGTCATGGAGGCCCTGGCTCACATGCGATTGGCCGTTAGACTGCTAACGCAACGCACTAATGAACTTGAATTTAAACTGTCGCCCAGTTCCGTGACATCGTCACCTGACATCAGTGAAACAGTCTAAAAATTTAGTAAAGGGTTACAGACCTGTTTCACAGTCATAAATCTGATCGCTAGGGGCCTCATTGAAGTGCATATCTCTTTAGTCTTTCCTAAGTCCGATTTTAAAAAACAAAAGCCGAGCACTGAACACGACGAAGTTATCATTTGGTTTTTGTTTGACGGTGAGGCGATTCAAATAATGGTTGGATTGTCCTAAAAGTTGCTTTATTATGTTGCTTTATTATTCTCTGCTTGGGAAGTTGTTTTTCAAAAATCCTCATTCTCGAAGTTATGTTTGGAAAATCTTGGTCCTAAAATCACTTTGTAAATGAGATCCCAGATCTGTTGACTTCTGATTTTGAGGGATTAAGATAATAATGCAGGTATGAACTCTAAACGCTTTTGTGAAGCAAAAAGGAACTTATCAGAATAATTGCTCACTCAGTCTCCTCGTCTCCCTTAACTTTAGAAGTTTTTATATGCCAGAAAATTGATTAGTGAAATCAGTGACTGTAAAGGATTGAACCTGTAATACCATGAGTCAAGGGCGTTAAACATTTATACCTAACTCAGCTGGCATGACTGGCCTATCAAAGGTCTTATTGCTATTGACCTATCAAAAGTATCGTATCATATGCTACGGACTTATCAAAAGTCTCTCATGATTTGCAATTCTAAACTAGCTAAACTAACTTCCTTTTTATCGTGTATAATGTTAATGTCCATGTTTTCATACAGGTTTACACGTTTTCGCCCGCCCTGATCAGGACTGCTGGAGCTGGGTTTCTACAGCCCATTTATGATTTGCAATAGACCTATCAAAAGTCTTGTATCATTTGCTGCGGATCTATCAAACGTCTTGTATCGGAATTATGCTGCTGACCTATGAAAAGTCGTGTTTCTACTGTATATTATACAAGTCCTATGATTGAGTGCCTTGGTGAAAATTTAAATCTCAGTGTTCGCTGTTCAGGGCTGGTTTCTCCAGCACGGATTTAATGGTGATTCAGAATTTAACCCACCTTTTTGCATAGGCTAAATCCTGAACCACCATTAAATCCGTGTTGGAGAAACCAGCCCTCAAAGTTTTGAGATGAGTATCGTTATCAGACACTGTAAAACATTAATTTCTGCTGCATGTTACTTTCATGATTTTAACTCTCAGAAATGTGGATGCATTTAATTTGTGCTTTTTTGAGGACTGCCCATTACTTATAGCTTCATACATATAGCTTCTGTAGCTTTATTTCCGCGAGTGTAATTTTCGCGAATTGTGTTTCGCTAAATTAGCCAAATATTACATGCGAAAATTTCATGTTCTACAGTATAACTTAACTGCTTTTGCGTTGTGCCTTGATTTGTTGTTTTTTAGGCGATGCAGATAATTATTGCCTCATGTTATCTTTTGTGGTAGTTTTACTAACTACACCGGGGCTCAAAATTAAGTGACTCCTGTTTAATTTGTTCAATAACTATCGTATCTCCTTATGATCTAGATTGCAACGCTTACAAGGTGCAGTAGTTATTGAATAAATTAAATGGGGGTCTCTTAATATTGAGCCACGTTGTAGTACAAACTGGAGAATTATGGTATAGCTTAGTTGATATTTAAGTAGTATGTATTGCTACGTTGTAGTCAGTTAAAGGCTTATTTATTTGAGTTTGTAGTTCAGTTGTTATCTGCTAGTGTTTCAAATTAAAAGTAAGCTCAACAAAGTTTGAAAGTAGCCTACAGGGTGCGGCAGCCAAATGTGACTAATTTTAAAATGTCATATTGTTTAGTTTTCACGGATTCAATAAATTTAAACGGTGTTGTGTAGAGGAAAGATGAAAGTATTTTTACGTAAGAAACAGAGAATGAAGCGCACAATTTTCACGATAGTTTTTGTGACACTCATGTTCAATCATTTTCGATGTGAGCGCCGCCGAGTGTCAGGTGTTCTCCGACGCGTGCGACAAAATTGTCAATTACGTTCTTGCTAAATTCTCTCGATATGTCGTTAACAACATACTAACAGCGTTAAAATGATATATATATATCCGTTACAAAATGAAAGAGTTTGGACGAGTTACTAGGTAAACTAAGGCCCAGTTGTTCAATAGAGAGTTATTTGGCTTTAAATAATCATAGGACAAAAATGACGTCACGATCCAATCAGATGGTCCAAGTTAGATCCAGGATTGTTTTAATAACACGCCAATGGGGAAATATTCAAACAATCCTGGATCGTTCAACTATAGTTCAAATAACGCTCTATTGCACAACTCGGCCTCAGTCTATTACCTTTCGTAGATTTCTTAGCCCATTAATGATTAATAATTATCAGGCCTGTTCATCATTACAGCATTGATGTTCTGCAACAGCTATGGAAGCATCATTTACTAGTGCACCATTTAAGAAAGAATGTAGGCATGATCTGCTTCTTTTACACGGTTTGACCATTACGGTGGTTGTAACCGACTCAATGCATGAATCTGTTATTGCATTTAACTTGCATTTTGTTCGTTTTAATAAATCTGTGATTCTGAAAGCTGGTGTGTTTATTATTGTTCGCTGGAACAACTAGGCTATAATACTGTAAAACATGAAATTTTTGCTGCATGTTGCTCTCGCGATTTTGCTTCTCAGAAATTTCGCTGACCTTCATTTTCACGTTTTTGAGGACTTCCCATCACAATAGCTTCTGCAGCTTTATATTTGCTGCATGTAATTTTCGCGAGTTTTCCCGTTTAGTGAAATTCGCTAAAATTACATGCATACGAAAATTATGTTTTACACTATGGCCCTATAATAATGAATACTGTTATAATATACCAATAAATTATCTAAACAACTACATTAGCCAAAAAAATGACCGGGGAGGGCTCTGAGGGCCCGAGGGGGTTGCATATTAAAAGGGTGTCAGGGAGGCAGGAGGCTTTCCCGACCAAAAAATAAAAGTATGAAAATTTGTTTAAATGACGTGAAACAACTATTAGAAAACTAGAACAGCACTTCTAACCTACAGTGCCTGGCCAAATTAATAGACTCGGTTGAAAAAAACTGGTTTTTTACATTTTCGCGTCATATTTTGTTAATGTAAATGGTTTCTTACACCTGAAACAACGTTCAAAGTCACTATTCATCAGTTCCTAAATAGTTAGTACTTTGTACTTCCACCTTTGGCCTTCAAGAGTGCCTCAACACGTCGTGGCATAGACTTTATGCAGTTCGCAGCCATAACAGCCACTTCCGGATCTCTGTGCCACACTGCTATAAGTTTTTCTATCAGGTCTTTCTTTGTGGTTATGATGTTCTCATTAACCCTACGTTTCACCAACTCCCAAAGGTTTTCGATTGGGTTCATAATCAGGGGAGTTTCCAGGCCATGGAAGGACGGGGATCTTGTTCGCGCGAAGAAAGGTTGACACCGACTTTGCCGTATGGCAAGGTGCCCCGTCCTGCATGAAAATGAACCGTTCTCCATTTGGAAACCAGTTTTTGAGCTGTGGGATGAGCTTAGTTTCAAGAATCTTCTTATA
>JAQIWG010001960.1:0-22115 GCA_034695025.1 Chamaedrilus cognettii | reverse complement strand
TGTATCTTATCTGTACAATTATGTACACACTTGTATCTTATCTGTACAATTATGTGCACATTTGTACCTTATCTGTATAATAATATAGTAGAGTATCTGAGTAGTAGATTATTTTAGAAGAGCCTTTGTTATCACGGGTCGTGACCCGTTGAGCCTGTAGTCAGTTTAAACTGTAATCGATGCGCCGGTAGTGTTCGCTGCTCGTGAAATCCATGAATTCAGTCGTGACCCCCACAGCCCCTCAGCTCTATAATACCGGCGACACGGCCCTGTCGCAGCCTGCAGGTGCTGTGGATTACATGGGGCTAGACTTGGGGCAGGGTTGTCGGCCCGCTGGCCTGCTGCGCGTTCAGGGATGACAGCCTATTCACCGGCTTTCCAGCAGTCGTGTGGTCTTGTAAATGGAAAGCGTAGCCAGTTTTTGCATTCGAAATATAGCTCTAAGCGCAGTTGCTTAGTACAGGCTAGTATTTAAACTTAGTACTTAAAAATTATAGTACTCAAACTGCGGGCCTATAAAATTGCGTATATGTGTAAATTTATCGGGCTGTAGTTTAAGTGACCTGTACACCTGTACGCAAATGTAGTACAAGTAAACATGTAATTGAAACTATAGGGATGCAACTAAACAATATTTTGAAACGCGCATAGTTTAGCGCAGTTGGCATAATAATACAGTATTTATAATTTATATGCTTAGGTTAATATTTAGGTTATGTTAAGAGTAGTTGATAGGGTTAGGTTAAGCTGAGACTAGGGTTGAAGGTAGAAGTTCAGCTATTTTAAGTACAGGCGTGATGGAAAAATTTTGTTCCCTTTAATTTCTGTTGAATAAGTTATTAATAGAATGCAGCAAGTGGGTACGGTTTTCAGTATTCTTGCCGGATAGACAGTGGGGCGACGGTTTTTTCTTACCATTACTCAGAGCGTCACGATACAGAGCGCCGTTGAGCCTTGTAGCCCTGAGCTGACAACTGATAGCCTAGGGTAGGCATTGGGTCGTTTTCTCCCTGTAGCCTGAGGCTAGCGCCACTGTTCAGGTCTAGGCTACGGTAGGCTAGGTTAAATACCTTTGGTCTACTTGTCGTTGCTGAATGTGGCTTTATCGCGAGTAAGGGGTATTAATTATGTAGAATCGGAGAAGTTCCGGTAAGGTACAGAGAAAAGTTATAAGCTAGGAGTACTTGGAATACAGATATTAGGGTAAAACTGTAATTGTTGACGAGTTGCAGATCTGATATGTGACATGACTTCATTAATGTGAACAGTAGTATTGTAGTTGAGCAGGAGAGGGGTGGCTTAGAGAAGGGCTTTGAGAAAATTGATGAGAACAGGGGGTGAAAGGGGAGGATTGGTAATATTTTAGTGCCGCTACCAATTAACATTAGTATTAAAGTACGGCGCGTGTGCATTTTTATTTTTCCACTGGAGACAGTTTAGGAAATGAAAATGAAAACGTTTATACGCTGAGACATCCTAGTCATGCAATATTGGATGTGAACAAGTTGATCTATGATATAGTTGTATGGCTTAGTTACAGCTTACGGTGTCTAGATTTTCAGTCTACCGGCAGTTTAAAAATCAATCTCGGACACGCGATTATGTATCGATTGCTATGAAAACGAATATATACGTGAAATCAACACTGTTATAAAATTTAAACCTTTTATTAATGTTCGTTATGTATGCGGTTCTCTTTTACTTTTCGCATTTGTCATAAAAAATTTAGTAGAGCGATTGTAAATTGGACTGCGCCAATGTAATCTGAAGTAGTGGCTGGCCTATGTCAGGCCTGTACAGTATTCAATACATGGCAATTTTATATTATTCAAATACAATGATGCAAATGCTCTATTGACTTCATTGCTACCAATGATACCAGTGGACCAAAATGGAACATACCTAGATTGTGGGTATCTTGGCTGAAAATATTCATAGATTGCATTTTTGGTCCAAAAAATACCCTGCTTTAATTATAAAATGCGTCTTTTTAGATATAAAAATACCCAGATATCTGGGTATTGCGTCAAAAATCAGGTCCCTCAATTACCAAAATTTCCCCAAATCTAGGGATAATTACCCAGCACTGGCATCACTGTCTACTACATTTCTATAGGTCATACCGTGGAGCGTGACAGCCCAATCTCCACTTTATATTCATTCTGTCTTTCATTGGCTATATCTATACATTCGATCAGTAAAGCTTTGAAGTAGCCTATATTGAGAGTCTCATAAAGACTCAACAAGTCAGGCTGCTTTCTCTGCGTTTACTGAATGAAATCAAGTTGTGGTATTCGCAGCTCCTTCAGTACACTACCGTATCGGTGTAAAATCTGTACAGTAGTAAGCCTAGTAGGCCTAGTTATTGTTTTGTACACTTTTCCAATGATTTAATGTTAGATTAATGTTAGAACTAAATTATGTAGGATTACCGATATTGTGTGAAAACTGTGAATATTACGTATATGGTCACGGTGTTGATGGTATCGGTGCAAAGTTACGGTGGGCGGTGACATTTTATGATAGTTATTAATTAGAAAAAATTATTTAGTGAATTTAGCCTTTTGCAACAGCGAATTTTTTGTTCAGCGCAGCCCCCTCAAATTTTTTTTAGGCGCGTGTCAGCAAATTTCACAAACTTATTTTTTTCTTGGGGTTTTTCACTTTCAGTATTATTCTGCTTCTAATTGTTCTTCCGTACACTTTTTACGTACTTTCTGTCACTATCTCTTCCAAAACCATACGCAACGAAAATGTTCTAAAAATATTTTTGGGTTGACATGTGTCAAAAATGATGCAATATCCCAAAAAATTTCTTCCACACCCAAAGGGGGGGTAGCCAAAAATTGCAGAAAATGGTCCCAAAAGATTGGACTTCGAAAATTTACGATTAAGTCGCGAAACTGCGTTGTGCTCAATAACTTTTTTATCTGAAGTTTGCTTCGAAAACGTTAGCGGAACAAAATCAAGCAACAAAATCAAGCTTTTTTGAGGACAAATCCAACAGTGTATCGTACCAGTGACTAAGTGGTTGAAATTGGACTCAGGTTTGATTCAAAGTGATTTTTAAGGGTTAAAAGACGCATTTACTCAATAACTTCCTAATTTGAAGTCCGATTTGAAAAAAACCCGGACAAAAATTATAGCCCTTTCAAGGACGAATCCAACGGTGTATACCGCTAATGGCTAAGTGGTTCATATCAGACTCCAGTTCGATTCCAAGTGATTGACAAAGGGTGGAAAACCGGATTTTGACTCTATAAAGTCCAAGTATTTGATATGATATCAAACATATTTAATAGATTTTGTGAATGCAATGACGTCACGAGGACGTGTCATTGTTGTCTCATTGTAGAATTGTAAATAGTTTCAAGGATACTCGTAACGTGATTACTTTACTTGCTTATACTTTTCTTACGTGAACCTTTACTTGTTTTAATCTTGTTGCTAGTCTGTGACATTCATGGTCATGGTAGTTTTAGGATTTAGGGGCATTGTGCGATAACAACAAAAATTATTACGGTTAGGGTCAAGCACAGAACTATGCCTCTGGCTTTAGTAGCCTCTTAGGACCGATCTTCGATTTTTGTATCATCTTAACTCCTAGTCGGATATTTAAGTTAAAATGCACTTTGCGACTGTGACTTTGCGTAGCGACTTTGCGACTGCAACTTTGCTTAGCAAAGCATCCACTCCAGCCTCCTTCTCAACACGCAACGAGCCACGACGAGTCTGTCTGGCATGGCGCTATTTTGAAGCTTTTTTCATCAGTTTTCTTCACTATAATGCAGCAGAACAAATGAGGATATTAAGACACCCCGGGATGCTCTGGGATATTATTCTGTTGTTACTTTCCCCAATTTTTAGAGCAGGCAGGTTTTTGGAGTTTAAGGCACTAACGAACAGTATTTCAGTGCTTCGGAGTCAATCGAAGAACCGCTTCCTAGTCGCCTTTTGCGACTCGCCTTGGGAGATCTGGGCTGTAAGTCTATTCTTTGTTCCCGGGTTTTCAGGAGGTCTTTAATGTACTTCCTATAATGCAGCCAAATTATGCAGGATCAGCCGAGTTAGGTAGCCTGTTATTGCAGTCACTGTCGTGACTTCATTATAAGTGAACAAAGTCATTGTTTTATAGGCTGACCTGTGCTAGGCCTTGCTTATGTGGGCCCAATAATGAGCCAAAGCAGCATGCAAATTTTGAAATTTACAAACGAATGGAGCAGTTATGCTATTAATAGATTTTAACGTGAGCCTAACGCTGAGCCAAACTAACCAAACAAGCAAAAATGACATGGAAAATGGCATGTCAAAATGTGAAATTCTCTTTTGGTTTGTGATATAATTCAAACTTCTGTAGCCTGTTTACTCTGAACTTTCAAAACCCTGTTCTACTCTTTGCTGGGAAGGTGTGTCGTTTATAGAGGGAGGTGAGTTGGGAGATGGCGCTGCGGTGCCTAAGCCTAACCTAAACTTAAAATAAAATATGTATAAATTGCGCTATAAATAGAAATTCGTTTGCATTTTCAAATTGCTCATGCGGCATGGTTGGCCTGTCGCACAGAGCTTGACAGTAACGAGTGTCTGAAAGTTTGACAGGCCAAAGCTGTTATATGCAAATGCCGCTAGGTCGAGTCGTCAGCCTAGCCTGCTGACACGGCCTGTGGGCAGGTGTGCAAAGGTCTGAGGAAGGGTGGGAGTGGTAGGGTTTTAGGCTAGGACAAGATGAGGGGTCGGTGAGGCGATAGCTTTCTGAATTTTGGCCTCATCTTGGGCACATTGAAATTTGACACGTAAAATTTTAAAGATTGACATTGAAATTGAAATAAATCTTTAGGATAAATTACAATTTTATTTAACTTCTTTAGAATACAAAATTAGACACTTGGTCATCGTAATTTATGGCTAAAATTGTCTAATTTAGAATTCTAAAGAAATCAGATAATTCAGTATAATTTAGCATTTGAAGATTTAGTTTAATTTTAACGTAAAGGTTATCAGCCATCAGACATAAATTTGACTTCTTTAGAAGAGAAATGCAATCAAGAATTCAATACTGGTATTTGTAATGAGTGAGCATTGTCCTCATAAATTTTTTATTTGACAAGTGATAGATAATCGGGAAAAATGCTTGTAAAAATGTAAAATTCTCCTTGGCTGATGTTAAAAGGCAACAGCTGTTTGACTCCAAATTTTCAAAACTCTGTTTTGCCCTTGGCTGGGGGAGTGCGACGTTGAGAGAGGGGGGGGGGGGGTGGGGTGCGGGGGGGGGGGGTAGGTTGCGCTATGATACCTTTTAAGGGGGATGACTATAGATGCCAAAAGACCAGAGTGTACCGTGTACAGCACAGTCCTCAAGGCTGTAGTGTAGAGTGTCACACGATAATACTGGAACGCGGCGCTGTCACAGTCATTCTATACGCCATCAATGGCAGTTATTGCCTCAGATAGCGATCGTGTACATTTATTATGATATATTATATTAGTTAGTAAATGAGGACAAGATGATTGCTGTGCAGGGGTTATTAAAGCTGCATTGTCAACTCATTAGCTCATTAGGCTGTGGATTGCAGACTAGTTCTATTAGATATCTACAGCCGGAAGTGCCGGTAGTATAGCGCTTTCGAAAATAAGAATGTTTAGAAGTTACTAGCTTGTTTAACTGGCCTCTACATTACTGCACATTGAGTCTTTATGGCAGTGTGGCTAAATATCGGTCTATATCGTTAGGCGGATCTACTAGCAACTGTCAAGGATATTGTGCAAGGGTAAGCGATGCTTTTAATTTGAATGAAGCACAGCAATCTTACGCGATGCACCACAAAAAGGTAACCCCCATCTAAAAGTATTGTTCAGCTATAGCGTGTATGCATAAAAAAGGTGTACTGTACTCTGCAATACATATTGTACACTTCATGGGGCGTGTCTGAATGCACCGCAGGACTTTTCGTGCGTGGTAATACTGCGCGTAATTGTGAGGTGAGATTTTTGTGCGTGGTAATACTGCGCGTAATTGTGGGGTAAGGTTTTTGTGAACCACCTTTTACAGTTAGTTCAGAGTGGTCCCTTAAATGATCTTTGGTATATTAGGGTACATACATGTAAAGCATACTGTAACAAAATTATACATGAACAATATCGCATGTATGTCTAGCTCAGATATTCTCAATCAACGTTCCGCGCAAACATTAGTGTTCCGCGGAACATTGGTATTCCGTCGCAAATAGTAAAGTGTTCTGCCAACCAGCATAATATTTTAAAAAATTTGGTCTCCAATTTAAAAAAAATTCGTTTACGATTGGTCTTGAGTATAAAAACAGCGTTCACAAGAAGAACAAAAATAGTTCAATCATACGTTTCGAATGATAAACCACAAACAGGCAGAAAAGTATCGTTATTCTTTTTGGAATGTTTGAGTTCTCCCCGATATATTGTACTCGCTGCGCCCGTACGTACTGCGTATCGTGACTTGGTGTTCCCAGGCCTTCTTTAACCAAATTTAATTTTCCTGGTAAAAGAAAGGTTGTGAACCCCTGCCCTAGATAGATTTTATTAACCAGATACATGCCTGAAGTGTAGAAGGGATATTTCTAAACATAATTTTTTATACTGAAGTGCCAAAACTGTTTTTATAATTGTAAGTTAGGTGATTGGCCAAATATAAGCCTTCTAGCGCAATAGTTTGCTAGCTTTCTGGAATTAATGACTCTGTTACTAACAATAAAGGTGATGGGCCTACATTTGACACTGTACAGTTGTGTAAATTTTAGACGTTCAGCACTAGGTTATGGCATTGGAGATTTTTCTTGAATGAGTATGCTTGCTTCAAATTGAATGGCAAATATTGATTTTGAGCCTTTTGGGAGTTGAAGACTATGAGGTTGATTGGTTGAATTCTCGTTTGCTGTATGTGGCTATAGCTGGCTTGCTTCTTCTAATTAGATTCTATCATGAATAGGTAATCAGCAGATTTTGCTAAAGTAAATTAAATATTTGATTGGGATCGATTATTTCATAGTATTGGAATATATTATGAATGTATTTGATGCAAGGGATATTGTGTACTAATAATAGCAACTAATGTTTGGCTAATATAATTGATTTGTGGCCTGTGTGATTAATAAAATTTGTATGGTACGGTTAACACAGGTTGGTTAGGAGCTGTGGTGTAGTGGTTAAGGCGTTGGACTTTGAGTCTAGAGGACCAGGGTTCAAGTCTCCGCGCCGGCAACTGTGAAACCATGTGTTACAGGCCCTTCATCAAGACTGTTAAACACACAAGTGTCGCTAGCTGCTGACCCCCGTGCTAGATAATTATTTATTTGGTTGGCGTCAAGAAGGGCATCCGACCGTAGAAACCCAGCTCCAGCAGTCCTGATCAGGGCCAGCGAAAACGTGTAAACCTGTGTGAAAACATGGACTATACCAGATTAGACGATAAAAAGGAGGTTAGTTAGTTAGGGTAAACAGTCAATCGTCAGTTATCATTGAGTAGGATAAAGCTTAATGAATATATATTCAGTGGTGCATCTTAGAGGAAAGAAGAATTGAGGCGTCATACATCTTGTCAAAGTTTTGATTAATATTGTTTTGCGTATCCAAACAGAGTTTTTGCTTGCACAGATAATATTGAACCTCTCTCCTATTCACTCTCTGCACAATAATGAATAATAAATTTGTTGTGACCTTTGCAGATTACTGGGCATATATGCGCTATGGCGGCAAATTGAAGATTCATCATATCGGTGTGTGTGTGACACATAACGAAAGGATAAAACCGGATTTGTACACGGTATATCGATAGTCGTAGACGATAAATAAGGACTTGATGGTCCGGAGCTGGAGGGATTTTCAGTGCGGGTACATCTAAAATAATCCATAGCGCAGATCTAAAATGATCCATAGCGCAGATCTAAAATGATCCATAGCGCAGGTCTAAAATAATCCATAGCGCAGATCTAAAATGATCCATAGCGCAGATCTAAAATGATCAATAGCCTTATCGTTCCGGATACCTTAAAATAATGGAACGCACTGGCCCCATGTCATTGAAAAGAGAAATTTGGATTAAATAATCCAAATGCTATTGAGTATTTGCGTTAGTGCAGGATAAACTACAGGCTCCGACGGATTCCGGATTTGCATTGGATAGAGTTTTGTAATTTGTTCGTACTTTGATAAAGTCTTCCATCGTTGAATGGCGCTGCAGTGCAACTGAAAGCACCGGATCACCGTCCCCAACATGGCCGCGCGGACTCGGGACTCGCGCGCCGACACCGAAAACACCCCCCTGCCCACCGTCGCTGCCGTCGGAGGGGGGGCCGGCGGGGAAACGGAGCGCGGTCGCTCGCGGCAACCACGGGGGGGCGGCGGGGGGGGCGACACGGTCCGTACCGAAATGAACGTCCTCCCCAACATTAACGCGCTCCGCAGCAAATTCCAGGGGGGCGCGGTGCCACCGGGGCCTCAGCCCGGGACGAATAGACCCCCGTCGGGGAACGCGGTGCCCCCGGGGTCACAGCCCGGGGCGAATAGGCCGCAAGTGGGTGCGGCGATGTATAAAACCGGGGGGGCTGGGGTGATCCAAGGAGGGAGCGGAACAGCTGCATTGCGGGGGCCCCCCGATGCGAAATTACGACGGGTTAACGGTGCCGATTCATCCATTCCCCCCGCCGGGGTGGAGCCGGGGAAGGCTGTTGCCGTAGATACAAACGCCGCCGGAATCGAACCGGAAAGGTTCTACGAGGCGACCAATCACACGCAGCGGTTCAATCACACGCGTGCAATGTTTGCCAAGATGGAGGAGCAGACGCTGAAGGAAAAAGAGCTGAGGAAATCCTTGTATCAGCGCTCAAAGTCACCCACTCGCTTCCAGGTCAAACTTAGAAAATATATTTATTTCATTTTTTGGTGGCCCCTTGCTTGGTGATCTACCGCCCCCGATTTCACTAGCGGATGGTCGGATAAGAACAGCTGGATGGTAAAAAATAAATTAAGCCACTCATTTCTAGGTTAGATCGATTCAAAGTTGCCATGAAATAATCAGGTATATGTAATCAATTATTATGAAGGTTTTATTTGTTTCGTTTTGTTAGTGAACACGGTGTAATAGCAATGCTTTGTTATTTTTCTTTGTCGATTTACTATATAATTGATAAATATGAATGATAACGAGTTCAGTTAGTTTTGTACCCAAATTTATTTTATTAATTTATTTTTAAAGCAAATAAATTGATCTTGGAGGCCCATTTGATGGACTCTAGGCTTTTTAAACTTGCGGAATACTCCCCCAATATATTGCCACATTTTACTTACATAGCGGAGCCGCTGAATGATGGTGTGTTTTTTCTATTTTGAGCTTGAATTTATGTCATCCTTACCCCGCAGGTCATCTCCCCCTCCCACCTTGCGCTCTCCCCCCTTAACTTTGGCTCGGACGGCCTCCGCCTCCTCTCCCCCACCTCCTCTGATTCCTCCTCCACCGCCGACCCCTTCTCCGCGCCCCCCCCCCAGCTCTACCGCCCCTCAACGCTGGAGCGTGTCCCCCGGCGCATGCGCGGGCCGCAGCAGGGGAGCTCTGGGCCGCCGCAAGGGAGCTCTGGGCCGCAGCAGGGCGTTGCATTGGGGCAAGGGGCGTCCGGGAATATTCACGGGGCATCCGGGAATTTTCAGGGAGCCCCCTCGCAGGGGGTTTCGGGGGCGTGGCAGGGGGGGGCGCGAAATACGGCACGAGCCAGTTCAGTTGATAATCTGGATGCTGTCGACGATGGCGTTCATTACCCAACCAGTTCTGGGGGGACTAGGGGATCGGCGGTGGAGCGAAGGGCCGCCAGTCGCTCCGAGAGCGATTTAGTCGAAGGAGGGATGGATGGGGAGACAGCTGGGGGAGCTGCGGGGGCCATCCCCTCCCCCAAGTGGATCATGCAGCATTATAACGAGGTGATAAACGGGAATGTTCGCTTCAACGGGGGGACGGCCGATGCAGGGAGGGGGGTGCAGAATCACGCGGGGGTTGCACCTCTAAGAGGGGGGGCTGTCAGGGATCGCCCCCCCTCGGAGGTTGATATGCGCGTGACGTCGACGGCGCGTGTGTCTGTTGCAAGCCCCCCCTCCTCCGCTCAGGGGGGGAATTTTCCCCCGCGACTATCATCATCGTCGGAAGTGATTGTGCCCCCTCGCGTGGGGGGGGTCGCAGGTCGCTTTGGGGGGGTCGGTGTGCAGGGTGGCGCGCTTGGGGGGGCCGGGGCGTCCAAGTATGTGCGACCGGTACGCACGGAAGAAACTGGAGCTACGCCCACTGTGGCAGCTCCTCCCATATCTTCTGCACCTCCGCCCGCTTCCACCACCGCACCTCCCATTCCATCTTCCGTTCCACCTACCGCCGGGTCTGCGGCGGCGGTGGGAACACGCTACGGCCGTGTTTCTACCACCGGAGTGGCCGCTGTTCCACCGCCGGCCGCCGTGTCAAGGTTCGTCCGGCCAGCTGTTCCATCAGCCAACGCCACGGCCAGGTTCGGCCGGCCGCCGGAGCCTGGTGACGCCGCGCCAGTGGCGCGGCAACTGTCGAATGGCGGCGGGGGGAAGGGCGAGACTGGAGCAGTGTGGGGCGGAGGAGAGATGGGAGCAGTGGTGGAGGCCGAGAGCGCCGCCGAGAAGTTGGCCGCGTGGAAAAACCGGCGGCGACGCAGTGGCGCAGCGGAAGACGAAGGTGGAGAGGGCCTCATGGCGGCGCATGGCTCGGAGCCGAGCCGCACGACGGAGGCGATGGCGCAGCAGGGTGTCAAGAACGGCGCGAGCATCACGGGAACGGACGGCAAGACAAGGGAATTCCAGGAGAAGTTGAGTGGGGAGGAACCAATAGTTGTGGCGGCAGGAACGCCGCACTTTCCCAAGGATACGTTTATACTCGCGCACGAGCCCCATGCATCGCACGCGCCGATTGCGCCTCAGGGGGTGACCGAGCTGCAGGGGTCTGCGGGGGGGCAGGGGGCGGGCGCTGTAGGCGAGAATGTGGTGGACGGGCAGCGAGTCGGCGCGGGTTTGGGTGGAATGTCTAAGGCTAGCGGTGACGAGGAGGATCTGTGGACAACAGAGACAGGCGGCAGCAGGTAATGTTGCAAACGTCACTTCCTCACTCTGTTCTTGTCCAACATTACGGTACCCCTGTTCCTCTCTGAGTTGAAAACACATTTTGTCCCACGTATACTTGTCGTTTCCTTGACTGACGCAGGGAAATAATCTGACCCTGCTATCCCGCACCCTTTCTTCCACTCCTTTGTCGTCCTTGGTTCCATCCATCCATCGTTTGATGGATGCCCATGGCGATTGGAGGTCCCTGATGACGATAGACACCGGAAAGGAATCTAAACTGGCCAATTAGTTTTATAATTATAAACTATAAACTATGGTAATTATGTTACTGTAAGGCTTTGTGATGGGGTTATCAAAAGGTTCATTTTGTGTCTTTTTTGTTTTCTTTGGATTCGTGTAAAAATTTTAGTTAAAAAAATTCTTTCAATTTATTCAATAATTTGTCCATCGTTGATCTTTCTGTGGCTGAATTAGTGTGCTGCCTTTTCAAAGCACTTAGTAAGTAAGATTTATTTTTAGATGTTGAATTAAATGTTGTAGGATTTGTCACAAGTGAAGTGAGAGGTTTCCAAAATCTGTGGTACTTTGCGTGCAGTTATTGTATCTCGCTTTTATTTGATGTAGAATGCGCTGGTAAACGTTGAAATCGTGCCTGATGAAACAGCCACTATGGCTGCTGGATGCATGACACCTGCTTTTTTAGAGGCATCGTTATAAATAGAGAATTATTGTTACGGTAATATCGTACAAATGAGCTTGGTTTTACAACTGGTACTGGTACAAATGACATTGGCGGGCATTAGAATGGCATGCGAAAATCTCTGTGAGCTGTAATTAAAGCGTGAGCCATCACAACGTTGAAGTGTGATGGTTAATTCAAAAATACTGGTACCCGTGTTCAAGTAATAATTGCGGATGTACAAGTGCTCCGTGATTGGTTGCAGTGACCGTCGGTCAGGGGAGGGGCTGGGGGCGATACGGGGGGAGGCGGAGGTCTTGGAGGAGGGGGGGGTGTTGGACGAGCGGGACGGCGCGAGGGATCGAGTGATGGACGATCTCCTGGACTTCTCCACTGGACGGGATCAGGAGCAGGATGAGGAGGAGGAAGGAAACATGGAAGGTCAGTGCCCAGTATATTGTATTGTATTGTATTGTACAGTGTATTTTGTTGTAGTCAACCCAAGAACGTTAGGCCAAGTCTGCGTGCACCGCCATCCATGCTCTAACTTTTGACTCCAATGGGGGAGTTTGCGGCCGGTTTGTTATATCACTTGAAACATGCACTTCAGCTGAGTTCAGGCCCTCCTAGTGTGCGCAGATTCTGCAGGATGTTAGGCTACCTTTGCAGGCAGCAGGGAGACTGCCGGTCCTTGTCAGTTGCACTGACATGCACTTTTATTTTTGCAGCAGTTGATAGTCGCCCGTTGAGATACTCAAGGCACTGTGCGTCTATTAAACGCTTTTAAAATCCACTTGTGGCGTCAAAACTTTTGACTGTTATCAAAGCTTTCAACATTTTCATGACTTTGGACATTTTGTTGACTTTGTTGACGGTTTACGTCGTGGTACATACACACAGCTCAAGCGATTGTATACTAGACACGCACGTGCGTGCGCCTTTTGTGGCGGCAGTGGTAGGCCATTTGCAGTAATAAACACCCACACTCAATACGGGATGAAAGTCATAATATTTTATTGTTATTATTGTTATTATTGTTATTATTATTATTATCATATTATTGTACGCAGGCCGTAATATTGCGACTGGGTGTATGGCTTGTTTAGGGTTAGACTGGGTGGGATTTGTTTGCATTTGCTCAAGTTAGCCAAGTTTCTATTTGTACGTAAGCTTGAAGTTTGCGAAAGTTATTAATTTATTTAGTTATATGCCCTATTGGGCGCTTTAGCGTAATTCGGTGTGAGTTAGTGCAAAAGCCTTAGGGTAAGTCGCAGGCGCGTAGCTTAAGTTCAGATAAATTACTGATTGGGTGAGTTTTCTGCTGAGGTAAGCTAAGCCTGTGTTCATGGAGGTTATTAGTTCAGCTGTATATCATATGTTGATGTTGGTCCTATACTCAAGTTTAGGCTTTAAACTTATTTATCAGGTCAGTTGTGTACTTACGCATAAGATTCAGGTAAGATATTTATGGGGTCGTTTCAGATTACGGTCATGAGATAATCGAAGACATCTCGGATAGCTTTGTGTCGCCCTATGCCTATCCCTATGACGAGCCAGGTATTGAGACCGGTGCCCTATCCAATCTAGCGGAATAGTCTAGTTCATTCTTGTAAAGGTGCTGCTTTGGCAGAGTCTTTGAGGTAGACCGATACCATTTTGCACTGCGCCTGTATTCAATTTTTTATGTCAGTGAACGACATTGGTATTTTAGGGCCTCATTCGCGTATATTTCTTAGGATTCTGCTTCATTTTTTCACAAGTTAAATTTGAAACAAATAAAATCCATTCGTCGACCGCTTTGACGTCTTCATTCGGTCTTCTTAAGACTCAAATCTTTATACGATCGCTTCCGGAATAAGGCCCCTGGTATATACATGATGTTCAACAAGTTCAAAATATTCTTGAAGTTCTCTCCATTCAAGAATGAGTGAACAGAGTGAGTATTCAATTTAAATGTTAAATTAATTTGAAGCTATTGTTGACAAAATTTTTGCAAAATGGGGTTGGTCTGACTCTAGTTTTTGCTGATAGTGGTTATTGACGCAATAGGGGTTTGCGGTTAACATAAATATTTGGTATATTTTGCATGTATTCCACAATATTGCTTGAAATATGTTTTTTGGTATTATGTTCTAACATTTCACGTATGTGCAAGGCATTCGGCTTGCGTATGGGCAACTTTTGGTATTTGAAACCCCTAAGTCTTGCATGTTGTCGATATCATTATATGTTATTGTATAATTAGTGCAGTACACACACTATGTAGTATGCATAAATACTTTAACCTTATGATGTAAAAAAAAATTTATTAACAGGGTTGTATTTGTTGGTCTGTGTCTTTCAACTAACTAATAACTGAAGACAAGCGTTATTTTCCCTCTCAGCCTTGCGATATGGAGGGTGCGGCAAAAAAATGGACCCCTTAGCGAATTTGCGATAACTCCGTCAAATTTTAACATATTAATTGCTTAATGCTTAATTTTTGCAGTGATTGTAGCTGAGATAATTTGACACGAGATCTAAAAATTTCATGCAAAAATATATTTGCGATCAAAAGTTATGGAACTTCTTCAAAAAAAGGCAAAAAATCGTTTTATCCAGCACAATAATGCCCACAAAGAGAATTTTAATGGCTGTTGGTGTCAGAAGTTTGTTTCCAAACTGCCCATACCTGATTTACTTGACTGCCATAAATGGGGGACTATGCTTGAAAGGTACCAGACGCACTGGTAGCTAATATGAATTTAGTCATGATCCATATGAGATGGATATACACAATATGAGATTAATTATGATACAAAATAATATGGAATGCTGTGTACCGTAGATTATATGCTTTTGAAATACGCTATTAAGTGAACATTAGTTTTTTTGTCTTCATGACTTTCATTGTTCTGCTTAGTGCTTGCTGCCGGTACTTGAGAATGTGGTGATTGGGTTTTATTATGGGCATTTGTTAGTATATAAGTTTCCTGTTCTGTATTTTTATGTTCGCATCCATTATTTGCTCAAAATTGTCTGTTCTATTAACTCTTTATTGAAATTTGCACGTAGGTGTGTAGAAGTTGATCAGATGTGTCCAGTTTAATTACTAGTTGATCAGATGTATCCCAGTTTAATTACTAGTGCCAATATGCACTGCCGGTGACTATTGCACCACAGTAGGGCGCCATGGCGTATATAGTCATATATTAAGCGAGGCGCAGTGGTGTAGTGGTTAAGGCATCGGACCAAGAGTCCAGAGAGGACCAGGGTTCAAGTCCCTGCACAGGCAACTATGAAATCATGCATTACAGGCCCTTCAGCAAGGCTGTTAAACACATAAGTGTCGCTTGCTGCTAGCCCTGTGCCAGATAATTGTTTGTTTGGTTGGCATCAGGAAGGGCATCCAGCCATAAAAACCCAGCTCCAGCAGACCTCATCAGGGCGCAAGTGCCTCAAACTGTGTGAAAACATCTACATTAACAGATTAGACTACTAAAAAAGGACTGTTAGCTTTATTTAGTTATATATACGGTAGTATGATAGTAGTATTTTTAAGCAGTCGTGACGATTCAATTCTATTTATAGATGACGGGGCAGAGCTCATTCTATTTATGGTCAACGAGACGGAGCTCAAAATGTTACGATTCAAGTTTAAAAATTTATAGACGACGATGCTGAGCTCAAAATGTGACGATTCAATTCTATTTATGGACGACGAGGCTCAAAATGCAACAATTCAATTCTATTTATGGACGACGATGCTGAGCTCAAAATATGACGATTCAACTCTATTTATAGACGACGAGGCAGAGCTGGAGGTGCTGGCGGACGGCAACTTTGTGTTTGAGATCGACGGTCTGCCGGAGAGGGACGCTGCTGAAGATGACGTCTACCCCGAGGCTAAGAAGCCCTCACGCGTCCGCTTCAGCACTGGACCCATCAAGGTAACGGCCGGCGTTGGGAGCGACACTTACTGGTAATTGCTACATTACCTGGATGACATCACAGGCATTGGTGATCGTCTTTCTGCACCTGCACCATGTCTCTCGCTTGCCCCCTGCAGGCCGGAGGAAAAAGAATTGGTTTGCAGCCCAAGCTTCCCGGGTGAGTCGTAAAAGGCGACTAAAAAAGGGGGAGCGGTTCTGTGTCGGCTCACTTGCACAGAACCAGACTGTATATAGCCCTTGTGTGCTACACACGATCACTAAACTACTAAAGAACAAAAGCAAATGTCTCTCGTCACGCCCACTCTAGGATGTTTTTTTTGTAGTTTAGCACTAAAGACTATATGCACTGCGGTTCTGTGCAAGAGAGCTTTCCCTTCTTTAGTCACATTTTTTACGACTCGCCCGGGGAGCACTGGGCTGCAAGCCAATTCTCTGTTCCTCGGCCTGCAGGGGTTACAATAGGATGTAACGAGATTTATTATTTGTCGTAATTTGACATGATTCATGATCAATACACCTTGAAAGTAACAAAATATCTCAAATCTTGACCAATCAATGAGCATCTTACATATCAGGTGTATTGGCGCTTTTGAATTTAATGAAAGCTATTGCATAAATGGCTACGGTTTGATCAATATTCTCTGTATGTATTTTATGCTTAACGGTTATTAAAAAATTCAATTTTGGGTGGGCGGAGTGAGGGCTCCAGGCCGCATTATTTGATTGATTGGCTGTGGCTAAGTTGTAATGGAGTCAATTAGAGAGGGCTGTTAGCCAGGGCTGCGGAGGTGGAACCAGAGTTTGCGGGCCCTATTTTTGAGGGGGCCCCCACGCAAACTTGGACCATCATCACGGCCTTAATGCATTAAAGGCCGGTTGCTAGACTTCGATTTGATGTGAGATTTTATTTTGTAGTCCAAATTAACCAATCCGATTATTCGATACAATTCTCTCATAGATTTTCATTGGTTAATTCGGACTACAAAATAAAATCGCGCTTCAAATCAAAGTCTAGCAACCGGTCTTAAGTGTCGTCTTTAGCCTCCCTGACCCTGAAGGCCCATCAGTCTCCCTATGTACATTTGTGAGATCAGGGCACGTAAGGGCATATGTCTGTGGCCGCAGATTCGTCTAGTTCTCATTGGCTGAGCACGGAGTAGTAGATGTAGATGAGCTCTGATTGGCTGAGCGCTAGATCCAGCCGAGTTCTGATTGGCTGCAGGTCTACTCGACGTTCTCGGTGCGGGAGTATGACCGGAGGAACGAGGACGTCGACCCGATGGCCGCCTCTGCAGAGTACGAGCTGGAGAAGCGCGTCGAGAAGATGGATCTTATCGACGTACAGCTGGACAAGGGTGAGTCTCCTTTTTAAATTCTTTTTTTTGTATCCCATTACGAGTGAGTTGCTGTGGTACTGCGTCTGGACACCTGGTTTGTATCCAGGGACGTGTGAAGTAGGCAAACGCCTGAACTCAACAGAATCTTGCTGCTCAACGAATTGTGTGAATACCATCTGCATCAGTTTGTATGAAGCTCAATCGCGTAGATTGTATTTTTGCGTTTCGTTATGATCAGCAAGATTGTACTGAGTTCACCTACTTAACGCGCTCGCTCATTCAGGTCCCCACGCCGATATCTATGAACCATGCGTTACAGGCTCTTCAGCGAGGCTGTTCTACGCGCAAGCATTGCTAGCTGCTAACCCCATGCCAGATAATTTTTTATTTAGTTGACCTCCGGAAGGGCATCCGACCGTAAAAACCCAGCTCCAGCAGAGCGCAGATGTCTAAACTTGTGTGAAAACATGGACATTAACAGACTAGACGACAAAAAAGGTGGTTAGTTAGTAGCCCATTACGGACGCTTGGTGTTGAGGACCTTTGTGTGTCGCTTGCACAACTGACACACGTGCAATCAATGACGTTAAGCACATTTTGTGTACCAACTGACCGGAACTGAGTTTTATTTATTTTATTTTTTGTTGCCCCTTACGTGGAGAAGAACCCATTGCACCAGCTGATGTTCACTATTTGGCTGTTCCACCGATAGGCATTGTAGGAACACTTGAGGATGACGAATTTGAACCACCTTTGCCGAGGGTGTACGAAGTGGCTCAAAATATCTGCCTCGATCATGATTCGAATCGACCTGCTGTTGGTTGCATAGGGAACTTGGATTCGCATCGTATTGCTAGCGTCGAGGAGCTAAATTTAAGGTTTCACGCGTCTCTAACACTGGTTACACAGAACTATCTGCGGTTTTTCCCACATTGGGCCGTTGTCCATAGGATCACCAATGTTTCTGTGCAGGTAATGAAGGCCTGGGCTTGAGCATTATCGGCATGGGGGTGGGCGCTGATGCTGGCCTGGAGAAACTAGGCATCTTCATCAAGACTTTGACCGAGGGCGGTGCAGCAGCGCGCGACGGCAGGCTAGTCTGATTCATTGCGGGCCACCCTTTATTCTAGTAACTAATCTGATTCACTGCCATATGCCTTTATGATTCGCTGCTTACTACTAGTGTTGTGAATTTCCTGTGAGGTCAAGGGTGATTGAGTGCTGTGAAGTCAAGAGTCATTGAGTGCTGTGAGGTCAAGGGTCATTGAGTGCTGTGAGGTCAAGGGTCATTGAGTGCGGTGAGGTCAAGGATGATTGAGTGCTGTGAGGTCAAGGGTCATTGAGTGCTGTGAGATCAAGGATGAGTGAGTGCTGTGAGGTCAAGCGTCATTAAGTTATGTGAGGTCATAGGTCATGGAGTGCGGTGTGTGGGCACAGGATGCAGGTCAACGACCAGATCATAGAGGTCGATGGTCGGAGCCTGGTCGGGGTCACTCAGGCCTACGCCGCCTCCGTGCTACGCAACACCACCGGCAAAGTTGTGTAAGTTCTCAGGAGCAATGCTTGTGAATTTGATGTGTAAGTTTTTTCTTCACAAGACTGGCCTACTTTCAGGGGCTTTTTTGTGATTGTTGTTTTTTAAATATATATTTTTTGCGAATGCGTGCAATGCATGTATCTATATTTGTTTATTGGGAACACGACAGACGTGCCGCTTCATTTATCAATGCGAAAGTACAATAAACGCATTGACGGTAAGTCCAGTGTTTCTGATTAGTCGCTGGTTTGCGTGCGTCTTTCTGATTGGTCGATTGTTTGCGTGCAGCTTTGTGATTGGTCGAGAGAAGGACCCGTCGAAGAGCGAGGTGGCGCGACTGATCCAGCAGTCGTTGGAGCAGGACCGGCGTCGCGCTGAGTATCAGCAACAACAGCAGCAGCGCGACATGCAGCGAGTCAGCGACTACGACACGCAGCGCGACTACGACTCCGACAACGACTCGGTCTGTACTGAAGCTTCTCTCCGCTCCATACGGGCCGGGGAACAGAGATTTGGCTTATAGCCAATTTATTTCTAAAGTGTTTTTTTATTTTCCTCTTGTTACTTATTCTAATGGAAAGAAGGGTGAAAGTGCTAATTATTATCCCCTAATATTTCTCTATATTGATGAGACTTGTCTACAAATTAGCAAAGAATCTGGAATTATTTAAACAAAATAGCCCAGCCATACATGTCTAAATTAAACAGCTTAATTATGGTCCTTTTTTTTCAACAGCGTGAGCCGCCGCTGCCCGGATCGCCCCCCCCTGCGCGACCGGGAGAAGGGGGAGAAGCGGGGGGCGACACCGACAGTCAGGGCTACGACATGGATCCCAAACTGCTGTATATGCAGCTGCTCGAGGTATGTCGCGTATGAAAATATGATACGAATATGAATTTAGATTTTTGTTGTTTGCTGTCCTATTTTTCGCATTTAAGTACCGGGGTATATATGACAGAAATTCTAAAGGTGAAATATGAAAAATACAAGTTTAGAGTTAACCCCCAGCAAACCGGGAAACAAAAAAAGTTGGCTTGCAGCGCAAAGCTCTCCGGGCGAGTCGTAAGAAGAAACTAAGAAGCGTGAACAGTTCTTTGCTCAAGTGTGCAAAACCGAGGCTAGGCACTGAAAGGACTGTAATGGTCTTTGTGACTCACACAGTCCTTAAACTTCCAAATAGAAGTTAAGTCAGCGTTTTTTTATAGTCATGGGCCACAGAGAGGGTGAGGACTTCCTGATTCGTCTCACTTTGCATTTGTGAAACAGGTGAGGACACCAGTTTATGTGGGTATATTTATTTATAATAAGCCAAGAGAGCGAAATTGTGCCGTACACTATAGGCTGCAGCTTTGGGGACAGTAAGGTAGTCCTAAAGGAGCCGTCTCAATAAAACCGTTCGTTTAAATTTAGTCGCGAGCAAAATGGAGCTTTTTAATTTTTAATTTTTTTATATTTTAAGATGTTTGAGTGAAAGTATAAACGGCAAATTGCAGCTGATTTATTTGTATTTAGGTCATATTTTACTCTATTTTAAATCTTGTACGTTTTGATTACTCCTTGATAGTCCTTATGACAGCCTGATCGCTGATGTCCGGCTGTTTGATGCAGGAACAGAGAAAAATTGCCAAGCTGGAAGAAGACTTATTAAAGGCCAACGAGAAGGTGAAACTAAATCAAAATTTTTACTTTAATACTACAGCAATTACTAAATTGTACATGATAAACTGTTATTTACGTCATATACAGATTGCTTGTCATAACCTTGGATGCTGATTACGTGATAGCGTTCGTTTATATGTGATCTTTGCATTTGATAAAGTAGCTAATGTTAGTTTTTATATCATTACTTCTGTATATCTATTATCATTAAAATGATAATTTTATTTCTTAGTATTTTGACCTTATTATATAGTTTTATTTTGTGCTTCCTGATGTGCCTGATCTTATGAATGTATTTGCTTTTATGCTTGACGCATTTAGCAAACAAAGATATATATGGACATATTGACCTATTTTATTTCGTCATGTACCTAACTTCACGATTTCATTACTCGTATACTAACACAAGTTTCTTGCATCAGTTCATAATTGCTATGCTGTGTGGCATGCAGATGTCCCGTCCCGCAGTGTCCGCGGCCCAGAGCTCCTCGGAGGAGATAGCGGAAAAGCTGCGAGCAGCAGAGCTTAAGCTCAGGGAGGCTCAGACTCAGTGCAGCCAATACGAGGTCAGATATCTCGCTTGCGCTTAGGCTTTGTTTCTCAGTCAAGTGTTAGATCCTGATCCTAGATTAAGATCTTGATCCTAGATTAAGATCATGATCCTAGATTAAGATCTTTATCCTAGATTAAGATTTTAATCCAATATTAGAATCTCAGCAACCAGTCACATAGCATAAAATAAATCTTAGATCACTGTGTAGCGCTCTGATTGAGTGAGATAACGTGATTACCTTGGATCGAGAAAAGTAATGGTTGATTCCTCAGACAGAATGAACCGTTAACGTTGTACTTAACCATTCCCGTTGACTGTTTCACCGCTGATTGAGGTATAGTCTTGTCCTTAGCCGTAGCCACAGCCGTGTCGTTGTGTCTCGACGGTTACGGATACGGCAACGGCTACTTCGCCTGAGGTATGGCAGACGTTTTCGTCGTAACCGCGCCGTTTCCGTAAACCGCCTTACGGCGTACTTAACAGAAATCAAAAAGTTTTGATTTTCTGCGGCTGCGGCTAAGTTCAACAGCTGACCAGCAGTAGCAGAATGCTAGCGTTGATTAGCGGCTGCTTTTTTCGCCTGTTGCTTGCACCTAATTGCTGCTGCATCTGGCCTAGCCTGCTGCACCTGCTTTGCATATCTGGAGAAAGCTTGAGGGTAGCTATAGGTTAATTAATTATAATTATTAGAGAAATTTCTTTTGCTATAATATGAGGTTAAGAAGGGGTTGGTTCTAAATCACAGCTTTGGGAGAAATTTTGCAGACTTCCTTATGTCTGTATGCCTACGTCTATGTATGGGGTTGCTGTGAAGACGGTGATCTGATCACTCGCGTGATTATTTTTTCACCTCACATGTACACTTCACATTAGGTCTATCTCACGCATGTATTACGAAGAACACTGTCGACCTGATCATTACATCTTATAGTCTCAGAAAGAATCTAAATTTGCGCTGCTTTTTATGCAATGTAATGCGCTTTCATAAACGCCATAAACACATCATCTGACGTAAATTGAAAACAGCCATGACTTTCCAGCCACAAATGATGTATTTCGAAGTACTACTTTTCCTTGTACTGCTAGCACTTCTTGTCCATTGATCGTAATGATTTGCATACAATACTTATGGGGGGATGCAAATCGAAATGGAGAAAAACTGCGCCAAAATCGCATCTGGGCAAAAGACGATATGTTTACTTGAGCTACGTGTTTCTTGGGGTATGGAGAACATTGTGGCTCAGGAACGGCACGTTTGTCACGTCCACGGCAACGGCCTGACCGGCACGGCTATGGCAACGGTTGAAGCGGCGTGAAATGAACTTGTAA
>JAQIWG010001959.1:0-22115 GCA_034695025.1 Chamaedrilus cognettii | reverse complement strand
AACCGTAACCCCCCCCCCCCCCCCCACTGAACTTTCTGTGACGTTCTATTTATTGCCAACTACATAATTTACTTGCAAACCAAATTTATGAAATTTAAATAGATTTGCGACGCATCAAAAGAGTTTTCGCATTTCAAAATATTTGAAGTCGTGCCAGGCCGGGCCTGATAAGATATTAGCACATGCCACGTCGCTCGTCTTGAAGTCAAAATAAGCAGTCATCAGACGACTCTCACGTTCGAATGTTTAAGTTACTTAACTTAATAAATATAATGGAAGCAGCTGGTTGGATGAGAGTACTGTATTGGATCAGCGGTGAAACGCACAAACTGCGCCCGAGTTACATCACGTCTTCAGGCTGGATTCCCGGAAGAGTTCTTCTCGCAATCCGCTCGCAGGACCTGATGTATCATTTGCGCAACTTCAGCGACGTGGTCTTCCATCAAGACGCATTCTCACGAGCACCTACCCGCGGGATGGGCGAGGGGGGGGGACGGGGGGACAACTGGCATCCAAACAGATTTTCATGGGAAGACCAGGAGATGATATAGGGAAGACGACGGAGAGACGACGCACGCTTCATAACGGAAGCTCTGTCATCCCGCAAAACAAGCCACCAGGCGTTCTTCTCGAAGACGGCCGGAACTCAACCTGAAGACCTGATGTAACTCCACCATTATGGGGCCAGCGGTGACGCGCACAAACACTCGGCGCCATCCTCACGCGGACCATGCGTAACGGAGACAAACACTCGAGCTTCACTTGATGGCCATTCATAGAGGACACAGGATCGCGTTCTCAGTTACACACAACTGCACTAACCGGGATGCAAGCCATGTTGTTCCATTTTAGAACGTGTGATTACATCCATCTTTGTAAACCAAACCTTGTCATATCTAACCTTTGCCTACCCCTAACACTAGTCTAACGGAAAAGAAATCATAATAAATTTTAAAATGCACAGTTGTGAAAAGTGCTCCGTGGGTCGACGCTTAGAGCTTTGGTCAAATATCGGCACAAACGATGTACAAGCTAACGTCAAGAGCTGCCATCATGCAAACAACTCAGAAATCAAGAGCCTCCACAATCAGCCTGGCCATTAGCTGCTAGATGCATGAACACATTTGATGGCGATGTTCATATTTTACTTTAAGTAGACCATCAGCACGCCATCGCACAATTAGCTGACGTACAATTGTATCCGATATCATGGCTTTAGAGCAAAACTTGGGACATCTTAACCTTGTCTGAAAATCTGAAACGCGCATTTTTGAGATTATTTTTGAGTCTTTGAGTAGTCTAGGGACCGTTTGTGGCACAAAGATGACATACAGTCCGTGGTCCTGTGCAACTTCTACGACTCGCCCGGGAGACTATAGGCTGCAAGCCAATTATTTGTTCCCCGGCCTGCAGGACATTTTTCAGAGAGAAAAGCGTAGAACAATTGAACGCAATTGCTAGCAGATTTGTGCTAGGTTAATAAAGATGTTAAGAATGTGCGAGGAAAATAAAGCTAGCAAAACGATACATCCACCGAAAACTAAAATGTAACAAACGTAAACACAAAATGCAAACTGCATCATTCAGGCTACTTGAAAAATAACCTATAGCCCACAAAGTCATGTCAAATTGCATGATCAAAAATTCTGGATACCGTACTCAGGGCCGGCGATTTAGTGTACGATGCCTCACCCCCCTCGAAAAAAAATGTGGCCCCGTCATGTTTTGTGCTGATAATGCTACTGCACCGCGCTGCAGCCTGCATGCCACTTGATTGACTTGTACATTGAGAGATGCTAATAACAATGTATGATAAATGTTCACGATTGACAAGATCAACTGGAAATGTTCCATAAGAAATGAAGGACACGCGCGTAATAGTACATTTGAGAGATCGATCTAATAACTGAACTTGGACACCGATATGTGGATTGTGTAGAGTTCCGGTGCCTTGAGCAATTATAAATAATTGGCTTCATTCTCGTTTCGGTGCCCGGGCGGGAGAGCGCAAGCGGCAGGAAGGGGGTTCTGAGGAAAGTGGGGAGGGGTGTGGGCGCATGTGCCAATTAAGAGACGTGGAGTAGATTTTAAAAAGATTGTTGAAACCGCAACGCTCGTTGTGTTACGAGAGGTGAGCTGATGTCGTAATACAACGCGCATTGTGACATTCTGAGAGTTGTCGTGTCAGTTGTGACAGTTTGTTGCGAGCCTACTCCACATCTCTAACAAATTTATAAATAAGGAATCAGCAAATTAAGAGCACTAACAATTATAAATTCGGCAGAGTGTCTGAGCTAGATTTGGCAATGAAAATTTATTTTGAAGCATAAAATAATGAAGTTTAAGAGTTTAAGTTTCTTTCTCTCCTGATATCAGGGAGGCATTCAAGTATTCGTTCCTTTAAGCGAGTGTGACTCACTTTCTTCTGTATGTCATGCTGTTCAACTTTTCTTTCATCATGCATAGTGGGACAAATCTTGTAGGGAGAAGATTCGGTGTCCTCCAGCGACATCACTGACGAATTGGAACATCTCATTTTCCATCGTAACCTCCACATTCATATTTGGCTTGTTTCCTACTTCGAACCATTTCAACATATCTGCGACTGAATGTAGTGAAAATTTTCGGTGCTTTCTAGCTTTGATAGCCACAGGATCTTCTGCAAAGCGTGATAATCTCTCAATAGGACTGCTTTAATAGCTTATGTTTTTTGTGAGGCTCAGCTTCTAAAAAGAAAGGTCCCCGCATGAGTTTCATCGCCACAAAACGGCACACATGTAGATGAATGAAATGTATTTTTGACCTGGTATCTTCCTTGGATAAGGTAACAGTTAAATACAACTTCCTTTTGCCTGGTCAAGTGCTGACACTTTGCACAGCTGACGACATGTTTTGTGCCAGATGCACGATGCGTTCGCATAGACTCTTTGTCAGGAAGCTCTAGATATACGTGCGGTCCAGCATCAACATATTAGAATGGACGTGCGATGCTGATTATGTCGTTGTACGTTTCTTTTATACAAAAACTACTGGGCTGTCACGAGGACATATACGAGTTCTTCTGTGCTTCGTTTTTGGCCCAGAACACAGAATTTGCAGTTTGTTTATCAGCAATCACAGCAACCGAAAAAAAAAGTTTAGAGAAAAAACATCTGATTTATATCAGATCATTCATTCGTCAGTTTGAACAATTTAAACTTCTCATATGTGTCTTATGGTTGAGTTAGGCATGCCCCCATGCCCCCCTGTGCCCCAAGGGGGGTTGATTGTTGTCCATGATGGCCAAATATGTTTGTCATACCCTAGCTGCTAATTCCTTTGACATTCAAGCACAGTCATGAACACTAAAATCATGTCGCTATGAAACATACAACGAATGAAATGGGCTTCGCAATGTTTTTGGGGGACATTTTGCATTTTCAATATAACTGAGCCAAAAATTCACAGATTCGAATACGGCAATGAATTGCTGGGCCCAAAAAATGTAGTCCTGGACACCAAAATTGTGTTCCTAGGAGGAATATAACTCGTGATATGACTTTTTTCGTGTGTTCGGCTGCCATATTGGCCGCCATTTTGGCCGCCATTTTGAAGACAGCTAAGTTGTGTGGTGCCAATATTGCAAATCTTAGTACGTCTCTCGTTTCTCCACGTCTTCTTCAAATTTCATGCGTGTATGAGAAGAATTACACTTACCAGAATATTTCAATCTTTTCGCAATTCTCTCAAAACGGGGCTTAGGTCCTATCGTGCTCCCAGGTGCTCAAATTTTTTCAGATCGTTGTCCACTTGCGCCAGAAATGTTATTCAGACCCCAACCAACAAGATGACACCAAACAGGCAACTTTCACAGAAACTTGAACTGAAAAGTGAAATTAACCTACACCGGGAATTCCACGATCTCAGCCCAAATCTCAACAGGCGTGCATGCAGTCCAACAAAGTAGTCACTATGACATGGTGCGAGTGCACAGAGTTGAGCCTATTTTTTGTAGTTTTGGGACCGTGTGTAGCACAAAGACTATATACAGTACAGTTCTGTGCCAAGAGAGTGTGCCACTGTTTTATCAACAGTTTTGTTACGACTAAAAACTTTGTTGTGCTTGTCGGGAGGATACGACGCCCCACCACCCCTGAATGCGTCCATGCTGACCGACGGTGGGCCGTGCTAGTGTCCAGAACATCTGTACTAGACATATTCCTGGCTAAATCACATAGCATGCACTTCAAACACAAGCTTGGACGGATAACTTAAACTACTCGACCCTTTTCAGAACTACCAAAAAACCAAAATAAAATTAAGACCCTAGCACCTGCAAGCATCAAAACGTTGTCTAAAGGCTTCACTGTGCTGATTGAAATTATTTTTAGAGATTTCGGAAAAAGAGTTTCATAACTTCTAAATGCGATAGCATTTTTGGTCCACCTTTGAGTTCAAATTATACGTTCCCAAATCTGTAATCGGACAACCAACATCTTCGAATCTGTGACATCGAATCCCACATGTCAAAGCTTGGATGAAACTTTCATCACACAGTATCAGGCTCGGCTATAAGGTGGAAATGGGGGGGGGGCAGGGGGTACCTGGCTTCATCCGTTTTTATTCTCGCCACTACTTCTTTTGTAATAAGGGATAATTTTGTCACTGATGGCTCCATCGAGGATTTTGTCTCCCCCAACTTTGCAGAGGCTGGCGCCGGGCCGTCGGCCACGCACCATCTCAAGAAGAAGCCTAATCCATCAAGTGCTGATAGAAACTAGTGATTTTTGATCATTCAACTGATCTTCAATATTCAGTCTTGATGTAAGTTATACCGACTATACAGAGCCTATTGCAGTTTGCATAAGCATATTTTATTTTGTGGCCGGTGTTCACACCGGCCATTACATGTATAGAGGTAGCACGATACATGCGTGCAGTCGCACCGTAGGACAATGGAAGCAGCTGCACCCTGGCTAAATGTGTGCTTACCCCTCAACTGTCCCGACAGATGGCTTGACGAGCATTAATACTGATAATGTTGAGATTAGCGTCCTTTCACGTTCATACAGCCACACGCTGACACCCAATCCTCCTTCCTCATACGATCCACTGTCCGTACAACCTCAGTCTTAATTCCCCTTCTCGTCACATTTACTACACTTTCGACTCTTGAGTTCTGATCTTCTTCTCAGATCTCAACATCCTGCTCAATAAGTTCTGCTGATTTATAACAACTAATGCGTCACTTGGTTTAAGAGAATAGAAGTTTTTTTGTCAAATGAATAGGCCTGCTGCTGGCGCTGTAGGCATGCATTCCGCGTATCGTTGCTCGCTCTAAACTCACATTTGAATTATTTATGCGCTAAATGAGCCAGCTTGCTTTATATTACATTGCAAAATACATCTTGAGTTACAGATAACTAAAATACACGTTAGACAACAAAAGAAAGAAAACAAAAACCGATTGCGGCTACCACGAGGAACCACATTCAATATAACTGAAAACTATACCAATTTGGCCCAATAAACATAGGCTGAATCAGTGTATGACGACACGAAATACTTAAAAGCAATTCTTTTAAAGATAAACACTCTCAAAATCATGAATATTGGCAGGTAATGACCCCCACACACACGCCTGTCATTTGCATTCAGTGTCTTTCTTAACTCAATCCCGTTTTAGGCAGTTAGCGTTTAGTTTAAGGTTAGTTTAGAGTCAGTTCTGTTCATTACGTTAGATAGGCCTACACCACGTTGCGGGCGCTAGACCATTACGCTAGGTGGGTGGATTTTGTATGACGCTACCGCGCACAGATTGCATATTCGCGACAAGCTCGGGCATGGTCGTAGACTGGAGGCAGCGGTTTGAAACGCGCCAAAATCGAGAAAAGGAAATACTGGCTTTAGATACATGAAGTTTATGCGGGAAAAGTGTAAAGCTCCTAAACTCAACCCCCTTAAAAGTTCTTATAAGTCCCCGTCTCCTGTCGTCAGTACAGCACGGGAGGAAAAAAAGTCTCAATCCGTCAGCAGTCCCTCCCCCCCCATCGTGAGTTCTGCATGATGGGAAGGGGGATATGACCCCCCAAGCTATGTTCAGCCGACGGCCCTGACGCCGAGTCTGTAACAACAACTCGAATAACGCACATGGGCCTACCACGTCTTTCATGTCGTAATCAGAGTGGTGACCATACAATCAAACGACTTCATAGGCCAACAAAATTGCATGCTCAAGGATACAGAGATAGCGACCATTCAATCGCGCACATCCATCAAACATGTGCGACAAGAGTAAAGATTAAGTCAAGAGTTGTTATCAACCATCAAGCGACACAAGTTTCAGTGAGAATCAGCCAATACCGGTACGGTGTGGGTCGTTTTCAGCGAGGAGGGCCGTCGTGCACCAGGTACAGATATGATTCTAGACTATGTGTGATAAGGTGTGACCTTGCAATAACGCACATCACTCATAGTCTCATAAATCATGTCTATGCGTGGACAGCCACTTTGAAGTAAACCTTTGTCTTACTATCATTGACTCTTGCCGCGTTGTTGTGATTAATAAATAATAATAATAATAATAATAATCATAATTACTATTATTATTCCGGTGGCGGTGGAGGCAATGGGGTCGTGGGGATCGGAAGGCTATGACTTGATCGTCGAACTAGGCGGACGCATAGCTGAGACAAAAAGCGACTCGCTGTCCGGAGCATATCTCCTTCAACGACTGTCACTAGATGTAGGTAATGCATACTGTGTTTCGGTGACATGTCCGCAGCAGTCGCTGCCAAGACGATTCCCTTCCAACCCTCTGTCTAAATAATTGACACTTCGAAGTAAACCTTTGTCTTACTATCATTGACTCGTGCCACGTTGTTGTGCTTAATAAATTATAATAATAATAATAATAATAATAATAAAATCCAAGCCGATATACTACAGCGCCATTTCAAGTTCAGGAACAAATCTAGGGCGCTTTACAATCCAAAATATACAGGACAAGACTATGAAATATAAAAATTCCGTACACAGCAGCAAAACGTCATGAATAAAACTGAGAGAACAGTTGGGTCTTCAGTTTAGATTTAAAGGTTCCCAGCGTATGGCTATACGGCTGACGCCTATAGGAGCCAGCCGCGTTTCCTGTGACGAAGCTTGCTAAACAGCCAAACAATGCTTCAAGTGCTTCCGATGATGTCTATGAGATCGAGACGAGGACAGCGCTTGAGAACCACATACTGGCACTATGGCCTTCACAGGATATTTTTCCGCTACTGATTTCGACTTATCCAGCCATGGCAGTGGCGCAGGAACGTTTTCGTGAGTGGGGGGGGCAAATTTTTTTTTTTTTCCCCCCCCCCCCGAGGGGGGCAAAAAATATAAATTTTGCCCCTCCCGAGGGGGCACATTTTTTTTGCCCTTTTTTGCTAGCCTAGGCATACCTGATGTTGCTGTGCTTGATTTTCCTGGTTTAACTGTAACAACTGCAGCAGGTTTTGTAAAAAATTTCTTGATCCCAACATTGTCAGTGTGAGAGGACGCTGCAGGTCGTTTTGTAGCCATCCGTCTGCGGTATAACGTGGTCAATTGTTAATTGCTCTATTACTTTCTCTTACGAAATTAGCAAAAATATAATTTTTGCCAATAAATGTTTGCCAAAATTATTTAGTCATATCATCGCTCAATGCCATAGCAGCCAAGACAGCTGACTGTTGGCTGTTCTTATTTCATGACAATAGGTCCGAGAGTCCAAGACTGCACATAGTCAGATTCCTGGCGGTCTGGATGGGGGGGGCAAAAGATACTTTTGCCCCCCCCAAGTTTTTGAGTGGGGGGGGCAATGCCCCCCCACCCCCCCCTGTTCCTGCGCCGCTGCCTCCCCCGCGTCGTCAAACATGTCTACAGCGGTGAGCGGTCGCTCCTCGTGCCTGCTTACAGGTCTAGATCTGTTGCTAAAACAGACAGTCTCCGACTCGCTGCTGCTTCGAAAGTGTAATGAAACAGCGATAATACGATAGTATGATATATATATAATATATATATAGAGAGACTACTGCAAGTTCTCTCAGCTACTGCTAAGGAGCGTTAAAGTCTGCTCTCTTGGCCTGGGTCTGTGCTTGGATTCTTATTCCTCCAAGCTGCGCCTAAAAGCGTACGCGCATTTTTCCGACCCCCCCCCCATGAGCAGCGTACGCTTAACCCTCCCCCCTCCACGTTCTCTCGCATACATACTAAAACTAAATTGAAAAGCTCTACTGCAGTCAAAATGTTTCTAAACTGACAGGACTCACGTCGCACGACGAGCCTGACGCTGTGATTTGCCTCCCCAAACTTGTTGGACACGCGACAGTGATACGAGTCAGCGTCGTCAAACGTCACACCCTGTACAACAGATAATAAACGATATACCCTGTACGTACAACAGATAATGAACGATATACCCTGGACAACAAATAATTGGCTTGCAGTCCACAATTCTCCAAGGGAGTTGCAAGAGGTAACTGAAGAAGTGGGGGCGGTCCTACGCATCTGTGCTGGTTTTATTGCACAGAACCGGGTTCGTGCCGACTGAAATTTGACCCAAGATAACTGTCTACAAAAAAAAATTAAATCCCTTGGTGGGCATCAAGGGGCAAAACTATTTTTTTGACCCCTTGGCGAAATATTTTGAGGAAATGTATCGTCAATGTTACCACGTCCAAATTTTTTTTGGGATCCTCGGCGGCTCCCTCGAGCGGCACCATCGCCCCTTTGACACTTAACGCCCAGGGCGATCGTCCCATTGGCCCCCCTCTACGTCTCTGCAATGTTTAATTTGACAGCCACAACCGCACAAATCGTCATTCACTGCACTTCTGTACCACTTTCCTAAAATCTTTACTTGGTACAATTCTTTTTGGTCACGTTCACTTTGATACTATTCTTTAGATCCCATTCACTGTGCACCTCTTTTTTGTAAACATTTACTTTGGTACCATGCTTTCTAGTCCCGTTCACTTTGGTCCCATTCACTTTGATATCTGTTGTTAGGACACACTTACTTTGATACCATTTATATTGGTTCACTTTAGTCCCAAACAAGTTCAAACCTTTAACCCAAAGCAGCATGGACGTGATACAGGCAAGCAGGTGTATCACGAGTGTGCCTGTGTCCCGTGCAGTGACGTGAAAGTTGAGCAAAATGGATTCACAAGTAGCACATTACTATCGCAAACTTTCAAAAAACACAAAATTCATTAACAATCATCATCGACTAACTACGGTCCTATTGAACTGACAGCACCAAATTGCATAAAATGAAAACAAATTGACAGTAATTGGGAGGTAATAACGAAGGGCAGAGGGACGAATCGTTAGAGCTGGGGGGCAATTTGGCATTTGCCCCTACTTTGTGTATAAAAAATGCCCTGCTTGCCTGTATTACGAGTGAGCCCGTGTCCCGAACAGTAAAGCGAGAGTTGAGTGGCAGAGCGCCGGCCGCCATCTTGTCTCTGCTCC
Source organism: Chamaedrilus cognettii (assembly GCA_034695025.1). Taxonomy (NCBI): domain Eukaryota; kingdom Metazoa; phylum Annelida; class Clitellata; order Enchytraeida; family Enchytraeidae; genus Chamaedrilus; species Chamaedrilus cognettii. The sequence goes on along the minus strand of JAQIWG010001959.1, from coordinate 12,632 downwards.
ACACGGGCGCTTTCGCGGCCATCTTGTCCCTGCTCCACATGAGAGCAGGCCGCGGCGCGCCAAACGTGCGACACTTGAGCGCGATCGTCTGACCCTCCGCCACTCGGTACTCCGCACCAGAGGTGTCGTAGAACTGCGGTGGCTCCGCTGTTTGAGAGGTAAAGTAGTTATGCTCCATGGCGAACTCTTCCAAATTCACATATTTACTTTTTGATATTAATGTTGGCATGATTGCTGCACAACCATAATATCTACACTATTTGCTAATGCAAGAAACGATACTCCATAACTCCGCACCAGAGGTGTCGTAGAATTGAGGCGGCTCCGTTGTTGGGAATTTGATCAAAACTCTAGTAACGTGCGCCGGAAGAAGGGGGGCAGGGTGGACAGCTGGCCCTCTCGTCGTTTTTCAGGGGGGACAAGGGGACAATGATTTAGCAAATATGCTGCCATTGAAGTATCCTTCTTTTGTAGTGGACCAGACCGGATTCAGCAGTCCCTATATTGGTCATTTGATGGCTATTTGGTGCCCGTGTTTACCGCCTTTCAACGCCCTTGCGTTTGTGGACCTACCATTCCAAATCACAGAACTACAAGACTAGAATGCGCATGCATTAGCTGCGCAATTTTGTGGAAAGAAGCATCTTTTGCTAAAAACGGACGTTGATTTGTATTATGGCTAATAGTTGTTAATTATTTTGATTGGGTGTGAAAGGGTCACGACCCTGTCAGTCAATTGTTGACGGTTGGTAATTTGATTTTGCCCGAGGGCCAAGCCCCTCCCCCATCATCCCCATACGTCCTTCATTCTACTAGCTGTAGTGATGGGCCTTGTTCTAAATTCCTTAGGCCTACTTTCCCTCCCACTTTGGACTTGTCCAACTTTTGTTTTTTTCTGGCTTCAAAATCTATCTCTTTCCAAACCAGTTTAATTTTTCATAGAAAGGACGCTTGGAACGACTGACCCGGCTGTCTTCCAGCTACTTCTCCAGCTCCCTCGTCTGTTTCTACCAGTTCCGAACACATGGTTGTCGACGGCGAGGGGGGTCCCCGATAAGAGTCTGCGAACTTTGAAATGGACTTCACACCCATTACTCATTATGACTATCCTTTTTATAAAAAAAATTTTTTTTTTGGCCTCGGTACTGCGTTCCCGAGGGACTTATAAAAATTGGTGTAAACGTTTTGCTCTGAGACGGCTAGCCCTTGGAATCAGATGGTGAGATAGAAGTGCCCTTGAAGCACACCCAATTCAAACGCTGGATGGCAACTGAGAGGCGCTGAGGAAACAAGAACGCGCCTCGAGGGTATTGCTAGTGACTGCGGCGATGCGGCGACCAAGCTCGGCTAGAAACACCAGCGCCTTGGAGTTGGTGGGTCCGATGGTTTCAAGGGCAAATTATTATTATTATTACTATTATTATAGCAAGGTGAGCCTTGCCTAGTACGTTGAGGAAGGCGTTGCTGAAGAGGTAGCCATGTTTGTTGCTCGCGTTGCACTGCACGACCGCGATGACATCACGCGACACACCAAGCAGACGCAGGTAGTCGGGACCCACGACCGTCCTAGAGGCGTTGAGTCCCGCCCCTGCAGCACCCATCACCCATAAGTGGGCAGGCCAACGGGGGGCAAAAGAGAAACATTGTACGGTTGCACCCCAAACTCAGAAATATGGGTTGTAATGTTTTCAGTGTATCAAAAAAGAACGACATTAGATGTTTTCGGTACATTTTAAACGTAACTTTGGTTGTGTTAGAGCGTGATTATGCTCATATCTAAACTCTTCCCTCTAAATTTACTATTCCAAAACGAAAAAATTACTTTAGGGGGAGTTTCAACCCCCAAACCCTTCCCTCCCTCCCCCACCCAGTCTACAGCTGTGTCCATGTGCCAACCTTCGAGAGGGACGCCGTTGATTAACCAGGCAATGTCAGGTTGAGGTCTGCCCTCTGTCGAGCAGTTAAACTGTACGTCGTCCTCGTCAGCGACCGTCTGGTCTGCAGGTTCTGCATCCTCGCTCCAGTAGGGAGGGGCTTGGGCAGAAAAGAAAAAATACACCTGTTCAAGACACAGACCTGTTTAAAAAAAATGACAACAGCGCATTTTGGTACAGCTTTACATTTAGAACTGCGCAGATATAGAGTCGGCCACGCACAGAACCGCTTTCCTTTTCCTAGTCGCTTTTACGACTCGCCGGGAAGCTCTGAGCTGCAAACAAACTCCTTGTTCCGCAAATTTCAGGAGATTTTTCAGGACAACAACACTGCTATCAATTAAAAATAACTGATGCCTGCAGGGGCGTAGCCACGGTTTTTGGCGGTGGAAGGGGACCAAATTTTTAACACAACTTTTCCCAAAAAAGTCCCTTCTCAACCTTTCAAAACATCAAAATGCTCTTCTATGCAGAACTCACGAGGGGGAGGCGTGCTGACCGCAATTTTTCCCCACCAAAACCGACACGGTCCTTTTCTCCTTTTTTCTTGGAGGGGACCAACCATAAATCATGGGGGGGACCGCTATTCGTATCTTTTTTACTCACTTTTTGTTTTGGGGGAACCAACATAATTCCTAGGGGGAAGGCGTCCCCCCCATCAATGCATTTTCAAAGAGGATCATCATCTTTTATGGGGGGGGACGCCCTGGTCCACGGGGGGGACGCGTCCCCTCCATCCCTTAAGCGGCTACGCCCCTGGGTGCCTGCAGCCATATTATCGAGGTGTTTCAGAAATTGATACACTGGGCGTGACGTTAAACTGTGTCCGGCAGTCCTGCACCTGCTGCCACCATTGGGCAGGTTGGACGGGAGGAAGCGCATCCGGTCTGCAAAATATGCTTCTCAGGTCACGGGCAAAAAAAAACACGACCATGTGCACACCCCAGTGCCCTTGAGACAACGCTCGAGTCGTGGGTTGCTAAAGACGAGCGGGTGGTTGCTAGGGAGGGTTGGGCAACCTGCTGGGGCTGGGAAGGGGGAGCCAGAGTTTGTCTGATGTCTTAGTCTCCTAGGCCTGGCAGCAGCTGGGTCTAGACTCTCGCGGGATGGGGCACCCGCAGACTCTGGGACCGTAGTCACCATAGTCGCGACTGCCCAGCGCGAGCGAGGTTTGAGATGGCTCCAGCGAAATCGCCAATGCCGTGCATGCGTTTTTGGATGGCGCGACCTCAAACCTCGCTCCAGCTAGGTCATGATGTCATCATCTCCTTAATTGATTAAGTGTCAGCTTAACTGTTTCCTCCCCTTGAAGGCTTCCGCCTGAAGGCTCATCAGTCCCCAAATGTAACTCCGTGGTGCCAGGGCAGAAGGGCGTGTGTCCGTAGTCGCAAGCGTTTCACCTGCACTGGCATGGAAATTGGACGAAAAAAACGAAAATTATAGGCAAAAACAGCAGTGCTCACACTCGACGGCGAGATTAACGACGAAGATGACCGGGGACCCAGAGTTAGTCGCGCTGCACTGGTAATACCCCGCGTCCTCGTACCGCACGTCCTCTATCACCAGCTCGAGGCCAAAACTGTCCGGCGGTGACGTCATGCGTGACGTCAGGGGGTTGCCGAGCCGCGTCCACGCCACCTTCGGCGTGGGGCTGCAGCGAGCGAGGAGAAAAAACATCAGGCAGGCTATAATTTTTTATGTGTTTTTTTGTAGTTTAGGGACCGTGTGTAGCACAATTATATGCAGTCCGGTTCTGTGCAAGAGAGCCGTGTACAGAACCGCTTGCCCTTTATTAGCCCATTTACGACTAGCCCCGGGGAGATCTGAGCTGCAATTCAATTCTTTGTTCCCCGGCTTGCAGGGGGGGGTCAGGCAGGCCACAACCAATGAGGCTATATGGGCACAGGTAAATAATTATTATTTCCAAAAAGCGATGGACATGAATCAATAGCGAGGCGCTGTGGTGTAGTGGTTGAGACGTCGGACACGAGTCCCAGAGACGTGGGTTTGATTGCATAAACACAACAGCACACCTTTTCAATTGCAGACACATAAACACACAGCTTACACCAAAGGATCTGTGGACGAGTGGGCGGCGGAAGCTGGCCACTTGGGAGTAATGGCTGGGCAGTCCCTGATGCGGGGCTGGGGGAATCCGGGCTGAACATCAGGGTCTGGATGGTCCAACCACCACCACCATGTGGGTTCGATTTATGGCGCCAGCACTATAAAACCATGAAGTAGCAGTAGTATGGGCCCTTTAGCAAGGCTGTTAAACACACAAGTGCACTAGCTGATACTCATCGTCCAAGGTAATTCATTATTCTGGTTGCCAACAGGAAGGGCATTCGACCATAAAAATTCAGCTTCAATATAAAAGTCTAACCTGTGTTGACATGAAGACGACCAGTAGAATGGACATCGAAAACAATGATTATTAAGTTAGTTACATTATGAGTAAAATAATGATCAAGATATCCATTTTTACATCACGTTTTTTTATGTCACGGTTTTTTATACTAAAATTTTATTCTGAGTTATTTAAAATGTAGCGACCACTATTGTATCATCTGTAAACATATCTAATACTTCGTTTATAAAGATATAAAAAAAACAACGTAAAACTGACTTTCCCGCGAAGATGCACTTGAAAGTGACGGTTCTGCCTCTGAGCGCCAGGTTGTATGAAGGAGTCGACCACATCAGCTTGGGCGAGTGATGCGGCTCCTCTGAGCAACAACAAGCTTTGTAATAAATCACCAGAAATGCCACGCTATTGACAAAATGTTAAACAAAATCATTGATGACTATCCGGTTGCTAATTTTACACTATTGTAACAATAATAATAATAATTTTCTGACAATTTTTTACAGCGCCGTAACATGACCGAAGTCATCACAAGGACGCTGCACACAATCCAGTTTTACAAGTCAGAAAAATTGAAGTTTGACAATAATGAAAGAAGCCCATATCCCGCCAAAGAACAACTGTTTCAATGAAAACCTGCTATCCAGCCAAATTAATTACAAATATGATCTGGTAAAGAATTCAGTTTTTGTAAACTGTTCCAAAGGACAACGATGAAATTGCACATTAAACAGCAAATTCAACGTGTAAACATGCAATTGAATTACGAAGCCCACAACCCTTTATCAAAAATCAACATGAAACGGAGAAGCAATGGACACAAACTAGACAAGAAATAGACACGAAGTCAAAAAGAAGAAGAAGAAACGGGTATGAAATGTACAAGAAATGAAATATTAGACGCGACATAGAAAAGAAAAGTCAAGAAACGGACAAGACTTGCACAAAAACGGACAAGTAACGAACAAGAAATTGACATAAAACAGACAAGAAACGAACACAAAATCGACAAAAAATCGACATGGAATTGACACGAAATGGACAAAAAATGGACAAGAAATGGACAAGAAATGGACAAGAAAAAGACAAGAAACTGACAGTAAACAGACAATACACAGATACCTAACTGACAAAAAATGGACAGATATACCAGACTATAGAATAGAATGCAGTAAAAACTTTCAAAAGGAAGCACATTAGTTTAGAAGTATAGAAGAGGGACAAACCAGCGGTGAGAATGGGCATGATGATCTGATCGTCACCCTGAGTGAGGTGTCTCAGTTCTGCATTGACGGCCACACACACATAGCTCTGACCGCCACGACTGTCCTCCGGCAACACGTTGGCAAAGTGCAGGTTGCCTGAAAGTAGAAACGCGCCACGCAAAATAACTCATAAAAAAGCAGCAGACTTGTGTTGCTTATTTCTGGCTCATTCCATGTCAGTTTGCTGGCTTTGATTCTAAATGTAAATTAGACGGAATTGGTAAAATTGCATAACTTGTAAAGTTGAATGTAACTATAAAGTCATCATTATTCATGTAGACTACTGCTGGGAATTTGAGGTTATGCGTAGGCATAGGCGAAGCCTTTTCAAAGTTTCATCCTTCTTTGTTTAACCTCGTTACATCTCTGATATGGACCGATTGTGTTGTATTATTTATTGTCATGTATCGTACCGAAGCAATAAAAATGAAAAAATAAGTAACAGTAACGATAAATGAATAAAATGAAGGCTCTATCTATCGGGTAACACCAAGGCCCCTCACTACAGGCTGTACATTGCGGACGTATGGGGATGAAGGGGGCGGTGCTTGGCCCGTGGGCCAAACCAATTACCAACCGTCAACAATTGATTGACAGGGTCATGACCCTCTCAGATCCAAGCACAATAATTAACAACTGTTACCCATAATTCAAATCAACTTCCGTTATTGCTAAAAAGTCCTTCTTTCTATCGGCGGAGTCCAGCAGTATCTTCGCGATCTAAGCTTCTGATATTTATGGGTTACACACATGCGTGCGTTTCTTGACAAAATTTCACAATTTTTATAATCGTATATTACTAATATCAATCTCGATGTAACTTTATTACCAATGGCTATTTTTAATGCTCTAGTTGAATAAATGAAATTGAATGGCTATGGTGAAAGTGATTTGAATCCATGCTATATGCTAGAAATCTTTATCAAGCAAACCTTTGAAGTCGAGCGCGACCCTAGCGCTCGTTTCTATTCGCTGGAGGGCTCCGCTATCCTCGGCCCAATAGCGCGTGGCGGGGGGGTGGCTGAGGGGGGAGCGACACTTGAGAGTAAAGGGGTCTCCCACGAGGGGGTGATGAACCACCGGCTCCAGCACGCTCGGGAACGGCTCCAGGACTGGACAGTGCGACAGTGTGTGAGGCAATCAATGTTACGCTTTAGAACATTTTTCCAATAAATTTAGAAATAAGGCTCAAATGCGAGGAAGAATAAATCACATTTTGAGTCTCTCTCTAGTGTGCTGCCGCGTGGAAGGTCCCTGGCATCAAACTTTTCCACTTCGACCTTTCCCCAGCCCTTCTCTAATTTTCTCTTCAGCACTCCATACGTTTCCTTCCAAATCAGATCATCTATCACTCGTATTCGCCTTGTTCCTGGTCGCAAAAGTAGGAAACCGCAGCCAGATGGCGGCTCTAGGCTATTGCGCGGGCTAGAGGTTTAGGCCAGGGTGGGCTAGACTATTTATAGCTGCGCCCTGCTCCGCTGCGCCAACCTGCGCTTGCTTCTGGCCCCCTCTTTCCCTCCATTTTTCCTTCCATGACAATTTTAATTAGTCTCTCCCCTCACATGATAATGTCCGTTGTCCGATCCAGTTCGTCAGGTTAACATCTGTAACATCGTTCTGGTTTCTCCCACTCCCACATTTTGCGTGAGGATTGCTAACAATGTTAATGTTTTGTTGAATAAAGTAATGTTTTATTAACAAAATAATGTAGCGCAGATAAATAGCCTGCCATTGGTAACACTGCTCCAACCTCATTTGTCCATTGTCCCCTTCCCCCTCCTACCTGTTTCGTCAATGCTATGTTTAGAAGCTTATGTAACCTGCAGCCAATGAGAAGGCGCCACGTGGGCGGTTAGGGCCGATGACATTGCGAATGATTACGCAAGTTTTGTTTGAGTCTAGAAAGTGACAGTTGGCTGCGTGGCTGGAAAAGAGAGGACACTAGAGGATAGCGCGTGGTCGCCGTGCAGTAGGCTCGGTTGAGAGAGGTTAATAATATTGCTTTGAGTGAAGTTAAGTTGTGTTCAATATGGTCATTAGGATTACACTGTAATCTCTGGAGCAGTAGATAAAGTGTAGTTGCAGAGTGTTGAACTGCGCGTCGTTAGGCTGGGACAGACATAGAGGAACGAGTCAAAAGGCGGAATCCTGGTGTAAGGAACGACGACAAGCGGGCGTCGAGCTCAGATATGGACCCGGAAAATCTCTGTGTCAATAAGCGTGTCAGGGATGACATGCCCCGTTTCCAGAATACGCCTTTTATTTCGGGAACGACGGGACCCAGATGAGGCGGGATAGCTCAGACCCTCCCGGAAGCGTCAGAGACCTGTTCCAAGGGAACAAGGGGGGGCAAGTTTTCTACAATCATTTACGACTTACGTCCACTTTTCCATGCTAGCGCAGGTTGAACATCTCCCCCACAACTCCCGAATCATTGTGATCATCTCTCTATTCATGCCTCGCTCCTTCATATCGTTCTCTAATGTCTGGGTTCTCAACCTTTTCTGTTATGTTCCCCAACCTTCATTACATACATGAAGTGGTACACTTCATGAAGGTTGGGGAACACCAAGTGACAGTCACTAAACGCCCCATCAAAGATGCAGCGAGTTTGACAACAAACAGTGCTCGAACGTTTCGAAAAGGGTCCTTAAGGGCCGTCCATGAAGTACGTCTGAAAGCGTCCATGAAATGTGTCAGCCTTCGAGGGGGGTTGAGGAGGTGAGGGTTATCGACTACCGGTACGTGAAAATTAGCAGCAGGGAGATAATGGGGTATCGACATGTGTGACGTAACTTTTGTTGGTACGAAACTAAAACGTGCTTTCTCAGCAAAGCGAGCAAGAAACTTGCTTTTTCTGAAAGCAAGAACAAGGACGGCTACTTCGGTGGCCTACTCAAGAAGACTGATAATGAATGAGTTTTGATAGTAAATTTGGCATCAATGCCAATCAATTTGGAATCAACATCTTTATTTTTCTACTGTTAATTGGTGACCACCTCGCTGTTCGCCGCGGAACATCAGTGTTAATTGCGCTGAACATAGGTTTAGAACCTCTAAAGTAGACCAGCTAGGTAAACTGACTTGCTTTCCTGAGGAAGGCCGGTGCGCTGACTGCTGTACCGAGAATGTTGGTTGTCAGACACTGGTAGAGCCCCTCGTGGTCACTCAGAGGGTCGGCGATCTCCAGGGTCCCCGAATCAGCTTGCTGCTCCACGCCGGAGTCGTTGGACAGACTGAGCACTCGGCCGTCCTTCCTCCACACGTAGCTGGAACCAGAGTAGGAATTTGTGACTAATTTTAAGGGAGAGTCAAGATTATGTCATTTTTGACTTCACGGACCGAGGGTTTCACAAACTTTACGTTCGAACAAACAATTTAAAACAAATGAGTTTTCACAAACATACAAATCTAGCCTATATGCTAAGATCAGCACTTTTTCATCAATGGGCCCCCCAAATCCATACCCCTCCCCTCTCCCAGCCGCCTCCCGGCCGGGCGGAACAGGGGGCCTTAACGCTGGCCCTGAATGCATGGCTCTTAGCAAAAGTGTATTCGGCCAACAGAACAAAGTGTGCAGAACTTGGCAAAAAAAAAAAAATTCCATCTGATCGATAAACTCACTTTATTTGATGAGCAAAGCTTATCAAACAATAACTGAGTAACAGTGCACTAAGAAAGTACATGCATGGCCCATACACAGTACACAGCCTATTAGAGGAGTAGAAAGAGAGGGCAAGGCAACCTGCCGGGGTTGGGAAAGTGGAACCAGAGTCTGTTTGGTGCTCAGTTTCGCCGATTAGCAAATCGCCCCGCAGACTCTGGACCGATATCATCATCTCTTAAATTGGTTAAGCGCTGACTTCCTCCCCCCTGAAGGCCCATCAGTCTCCCAATGTACCGTCGTGGGATCAGGGCACAAGGGCGTGTGTCTGTGACCGCAAGCATCCAACCTGTGCTAGCATGTAAAATGGACACGAAAAACAGAAATGAAGATGATAAAGAACTCACTTAGGTAGTGGCAGTGCGGACGCCTCACACGGAAGCTCGACTCTCTTGCCGGGCACAAAGAGAACGTTCCGCCCCGCCACTCGCAGAAACGTCGGCGGCACCATCGCTGCGTGACCAAACAAAAAAGAGTGTAAAAACTGAATAATAGACCCTACTACCCTAGTGATAGGCCCTAGCCGCCCTACAAATATATAAAAATTGAAAAATTGATCCAACTTTCTATTTTGTTGTGAAAGAATTTAAATGCATAAAATGAAATTTTAAAGATAAAAATGCATGGTTTTGGTTTTGGGAGTTCAAGAATCATATGTTGTAACGAAGAATATTATAGTCCGATTCTGTGCGGAGGACTATGCAAAGAACTAGCGGGCTACCCCGTCTTCAGTCGCCCTTTGCGACTCGCCAGGGGTGCTCTAAAGCCCGGTGTCCACGTGTGAGAAATGGCCGCGAGATCTCGCCCACTGCAAGATGTATCTCGCTGAGGGCGAGATATACTCGGCGAGATCTTGTCCTTCGTGAGCATGCGCCTTCAGCGAGATACATCTCGCAGTAGGCGAGATCACGCAGAAAGCGAGATCTCGCAATGTAATTCTCGCTCAAGGATGATATATTTTCTCGCGGTCGACGAGAACTCGCGAAACATTTAACATGTTCAATCTTGCGCGAGAACTTGCGCGCCTTTCTCAAGTCTTTTCCTATCATCAGCGGGGCTGGGAGGTAGGGGGTGCGTCGTTTAGGTAGGGGAGACCCAAGATTATGAAAATTTTTAATCTTCCGAGAGAAACAGCGCGAGTTTGGAGGCGTGGCCTATTTCTTTGCACAAAATGTCAAGCTATCCCACCAAATGAGAGAAATTTCTGGGTTTCGGCGTTACAGAAATTCCAGGGTTTCAGCGTGACAGAAATTCCTGGATTTACAGAAATTCTTCGGTTTCTGCGTGACAAAAATTCTTGGGTTTCGGTGTGTCAGAAATTCCTGGGTTTTGGCATGACAGAAATTCCTGGGTTTTGGCGTGAGAGAAATTTTTGGGTTTCTGTGTGACAGAAATTTCTGGGTTTTGGCGTGACATAATTCCTGGGTTTCGGCCAGACAGAAATTCATGCGCTTCGGAGTGACAGAATTTCTGGGTTTCGGCGTGACAGAATTCCTGGGTTTTGGCGTGACAGAAATTCCTGGGTTTCCCTGGAAAACCCAGGAATTTCTGTAAACGCAGAAATTTTGGTCACGCCAAAACCCAGGAATTTTTGTCACGCTAAAACTCAGGAATTTCAAACACGCCAAAATTTAGGGATTTCTGTAAATCCTGCAATCTCTGTCACGCCGAAACCCATAGTTGCTGTCACGCCGAAACCCAGGAATTTCTGTCATGCCGAAACCACCTAAACGACGCATCCCCTACCTCCCAGCCCCGCTGATGATAGGAAAAGACTTGAGAAAATCGCGCATGTTCTCGCGCAAGATCTCGTCGACCGCGAGAAAATATATCGTCCTCGAGAGAGAATTACACCGCGAGATCTCGCTTTCTGCGTGATCTTGCCCACTGCGAGATATATCTCGCTGAAGGCGCATGCTCACGAAGGACAAGATCTCGCCGAGTATATCTCGCCCTCAGCGAGATACATCTCGCAGTGGGCTAGATCCCGCAGAAAGCGAGAAAGTGGCCATTTCTCACGTGTGGACACTGGGCTTAAGCTACAAACCAATACTTTGATCCCTGGCTTGCCCATTGCCCATTGATCCCATTGGTAGATGAAAATGCAGCAGGGTACTTTCATGAATTTGTCACAATTGTTATGATATTGTAAGTGTGGGAACACTTCTCACAAATTATTATGCCACTCTAAAGTCAGTGATGTATTTTTTGTTAGTGTAATAATCGCATGACTTTGTTAGAGTAAATTCAGGTGTTGAAATCAGCCAACTTATCTCGATCTTTAAATCAATTAAATGCTGATGAATGATGAACCGATGACACTCAGCATGTTTTATACATAATGCTTTTTCTAAATCGGAATTTTCATTGTTCACACTGGCGATTAAAACAAGCTGTTGTCAGTTGAGCCTAAATTTCAAGATATATACACAACATTACAATTATAGAAAGCCTAGTTTCTAAATGAATGACCAACAACGTAGGCCTATGCCTTCACTGTACCCTTGCAAATGCTCTTTATATTTCTAATTAACTACAAATAAAAGCATGAAAAAGTGCCGGCCCGCAACACAACACGTTTGAGAAGCACTGGCCTAGCTAGGCCTACATGTAGTGTAGGCAATATCAAGCTTACGGTTGGCGAGTTTGACGGAGGGCGGAATAGCCTTTCCGTGCAGTCTCCTTACAGCCGCAGCAACGGTTACAGCAGCAGCAGCCGGCACGTCAGCAATTGTTGTGGCAGATGCTGCAAAGATTGCAGCAGTTGCCGCGGAATGAGTATCAGCGGCCACTGCTGCTGCTGCAGCGGCAGAGTCCAAAACCGCAGCAGTAGCCGCAGTTGCAGAGGTAGAAGGTGTATGAGCGGCGGCAGCAGCTGAGTCGGGCTGTTCTAGCAGTGCGACAGCGCAGCAGAGACAGTGTGCGAACGCTAGGCGCACCGCTGCTGCGTGCATTCTCAGCGTCATCGCTCAACAGACAGACAGCAGGCTATATTCTATTAGTCACACGTAAGTCTACTAGATTTACACTATAATAGCCCTAGCCTCCTAGGCCTAATCTGTAATGAAATATTACAGGCCTAAGGCTAGGTGTTTAATAAGCGAGACTAGACTAAAACTGTTTGACTCGCAGAGTTACTGTGGGCCTAACAGCGCTCGTCGCGACTTCGAATACTATTCTGCCGCTAGTAGAACTTGGGCAAGAAGACTGTAATTTTTTTTTTTTTTAATGATAGGGTTTTCGATATATTTTGTTACAATAACGTGACATTTGTCGTATCAAGTAGCATATTACATAAAAATATGATACACTATACAAGTCAAAAGATTCTGAATCTAGATCTCCACAATCCTCAGTGTCCTACCTAAAACTCAAAGTATGACATGTGAATAACTATATAT
>JAQIWG010001958.1:0-22119 GCA_034695025.1 Chamaedrilus cognettii | reverse complement strand
ACACTATACACTGTACACTGTACAGGCTGCATGCTGCATGCTTCATTGTACACTATACACTGTACACTGTACAGGCTGCATGCTGCATGCTTCATTGTACACTATACACTGTACACTGTACAGGCTTCATGCACGTATGTTTCATTGTACACTATGCTAATAGTCAGTGTCCATTCCGTTTGGTCACATTCACCTTGGTCCTACTCAACGAGACCATGAAAAGAAATTCTGATCAAGACCGTCTAAAACATTATATGTATTTCAGTGAAGAAGCGCACACTAGCGGTGACGGTGAAAATTGTTCCTAGAACAGATATTTTCATGTTCCAGGATGATGGCGAGTAACTTCACCGTCACCGCGTGAATGAATATGTGGATTCAGACAGTGATTTTTTCATCGTCACCGCCGAATGAAACTTGCGATACAGTGAACGAGTGTCCACTCGCGGTGACGTGACAAAGAATCTTGTTGAACCCGATCTCAATTAAATGTATCTAGCCAATCAAGTCGGCAGAAAGTATTAGTGCAGACCAATCACCCGCGCCCACGTGCTCCTACGCGCTAAGGTCAGATCATAGGACAAACTATAACGTGACCGTCACCGCGTGTGCGCACACCCCGTCAGCCGGTTGAAATATTTTCTCGTCATGGTCTCGTCACGTTCTAATCACATCTTCGTGATGGGTAATGGGTACTGGGCGTTAGACACTGATGATATAATCGTATTGTTGTTATTAGAGCAGACCGAATTCAGGTAAAAAAAAGTGGCGTTCGCGAGCGAAATTCTTTTTTGTCCATAATGGAGGGTCTACAGACCGCATCCCCGTCCCTGCAGCGCAGTCCCCCCAAAAAACTCGTGTACTGTCGCCACTGGCGGCGGGCTAACCGAAAAGCGTCGAAGCCAGACGTCCTTGTGTTTAGGGTCAATAAGCAATAAAAGTAGACTGGCTTACAACTTTATTGCCTACTGAGTTTGAATATTTGTTTTCAAAGTTTAGTAAATCATTTGTTTAGAAATAAAATTAGCAGAAGGTAGAACTGAATGAAAACGATTTAACTCCTGAATTTATTTTATCGAATTTCAATTAAAAGAAAATAATATATCAAAGCAAAGCACGATACAAAAATTCATCCCAATATATTGTCTATAGCAAGAATAGTAACTTCAAGTTATTCATATACCACCGGTCCAGGCGTATAGTGATTCAATGGGCGCAGTGTAGGCCTATTCCCATAGTCATAGTCACATATCATTTTAATACGATCACGTGCATTGAAAACCTGACAATGTAAAAGAGTATGTGCTTATGACCCAGCACAGTTCGACAACAGTACCGGTAATTCAATAAATGTAAATAAATTTAATTATGTATGAATATTAAAAAAAGACTGACAATAATTCTTGAGACTTAAAAACTATAATTTGAAGCGTAAGGTGATGAATAAGATGAGTTTGACTGATAAAATCGAAGGATTAGCTGTTGTAAAAACCAATTTCAACAATGTTACATGCATGCTAACTATTATTCACAATATTATGCTATAGCATTTTGCATATGTACTAGTCAATTACACGCAACACTAAGCCAAGCGACTTTAACATTTGTCAAGGATAGCCCAGGCTTCCTTGAATCACTCATAAACCACCAATCATATGAATTCTTTGCAATCACTACAAAAAAAACATAGCGTAGCAAATAATTCAAGTTTCTAATGTCTTTGCTTTTGAAATTAAAATAATTACTTATACACTCAACTATTTGGAAAAAGAATCAAATTTAATTCTAGAGCATTGAAACTATCTTATATGGAGGTGAAACACTGAACAAACTGTTCACACAAAAAGTACTCATATAACCATGACCACTCAATGTCCAAGCAAAATATTAACTAGCTCAAATGGAAAATACTTCTTCAAGTCACGCAGCGTAGAATTAAAAACCTGGAAAATATCAGAGCGTTATGTATATACTAGTATTACACTTGTGCTATAAATAAATAAATTTGAGCAAAACTATCAGAGGTCACTCCCAAGATACAGAATTCACCTTAAAAAGCAAAAAAAATCCGTTCAATTTCAATGTTCGAAGGGGAAATTCACGAAGTTCATATTGCAGATAGAGTATCGTAAGATAATCGGGAAAAATGTAGGATAAGGTTTAAACTGTTGGATATTTAGGGTTTCGGGTGTTTTGAAGAAAGAGGTGTCGTCTCAAGATAATTGCGGATAAATATGTTTCTTTCGACGGTCTGTTCTCCGCTACAGCTTTAAATTCTCTCTAAATATTTTCCTAGTCTGTGCAAGCCAAAAGAACGTGAGAAAATGAAATTACTGCAATGGATCCGAACTGAATACCAAGGTATAACAATATTAATCCAACTAGACCTCTAGACCTATATATAAAATGTCATCAGGACATCATTAAAACCATTTTAAATATAACAAAAGAGTTTAAATACGCTCCTTGCTCACTTTAATTCGAAGAAATTTGAGGAGATCGAACTTCAGTGTATGGAGTAACTATATATATTATACATAGTCTGCGATGTGATCAGTACAGATGATGGGAGCTAAATCTTTTTTTATATCTTCCTTTAGTTTCACACGTCAGCAGGGAATTATCTTTCACACACAAAAGGTTAGCGCGACCACCGAATAATACGCATAGAATATAATTTATAGTTAACGACAATGTCCCAGCTAACTGGTGTAGTTAGAAGACTGGCAGTAGACTTGGCGTCACTCGGATGACTACTTGATGCCAAGCACACGATGATTGGCCCACAGCCACCTATGGTACTCGTTCAGCCTTGGGTTAGATGGCGCAACCTGCACGTGAAATATTATATAGATTAATATCCAAACACTGCTGAGCATAGCGACTTGATTTAAAATATGCTCATTCAATACTTGCTTCAAGCATACATAGGACCGATTTTAAGCCCTAAAATTACAATAGCTATTAAAACACAATTTATGCTTTGCAATACAATATAGTTCTGTGCACAAATCACCAAAATATCCCAAAATATTGATCAAAAATTCTGATGTATATATTATGAAAATAATAAAATAAAACTAGAATTTCTTTTCAATAGGCCTGCAAACCACATAGTAAACAGATCTTTATATAAAGCAGCTCGCTTATCCGTAAAGCTTCACCGCTCTAAATAAATAAAGCTGAGAAATCTGTTTTACGCAAAAGAAAACTATCTGACTATTAAACTTAGATCTCAACAGTAGTACAGTATAAGTATAGGAGAAGCGTAACGTGTGACCTGCTTCCATTCGTTGATGCAGAATATGCGATAGGCGTCGTTGCCGTGATCATCGACCCCGTGCAGCTCTATTGGGTACTTCCACTTCTTTGTCAGGTACTCGTCTGCAGATGTGTGCAAGCCAGATCAATGTCACGGTCTCTTCTTACCTTTAAACTCTTACCTTTCAATTGTCCTTGATTTCCGACCTCATCTGTCGTTGACGCTTTCACCTTTTTATTTAAAAAGTACACGGCGACCATTCCAATTACGTTCAAATATAATTTATAGTCGACAATGTTTCGGTTAACCAGTGCACATTTCTAGTGCACTACTCAGTACTGCGATCAAATTTGTTCCAAAAATTTCATTACATACGATAAGTCACTAGTCTTACTACTCACTAGTCCAGAAGAAGAATTCAAGGCAAAATGCTTGGCTCATTTAAACTAGATCAGCCAAGGAACCACAATGTAATACAATTCACTGTCAAGACGTTGTATGAGAGTTTGGATTGACAGAACGCCTAGGTTCAGACCTGGCAATATGCAGCATATTGTGGGCCACTAAATAGCACTTACAGAGAATCTGCAACTTGTCATTGAAACTGAAGTGAATTCATGCGCACGATTGACATTGCAAGTCATTCTTTCGGCCTCAAATAAATTACAGAAAATACTTAGAAACTATTGCAATGATAAAGACACACAACAAACATCAGCAATAACGATGTACTGTAAGTAGTTTCAGATTGTAGAATATAGAACAAATAAAACAAAAAAAAAAAGGCCATGTTACGGCGCTCAAAAAGTAGGCCTGGAAAAAGAAAAAAAACAACATACTCGTAAATTTGACGAGCGTATGAGCGAGCGTGCGAGCGAGTGCAGGCAGAATGTCATGCGGCTCAAGAGCCTCCGAGATATGCCTCCATTTCTTTGTTTTCACCGTGTCCGCAGTGGGACACAGCCGGAAGAAAGCCATGAGGGCTCTCTTTGGCATCTTATCTGAAAATATTAAGCATTACTAATAGGCTAAAGTTTCCATTTGTAATATTACTGTACCATAGTGTAGCTTTTAGAAAACATTATCAAAAGAATTAATAAATTATGTTCGAATATCATCACATTCCATATTCATAAATCAGCTAAATCACAAAGCCCTTCAAAGCAAATATGCTGCTAAAATATGTTGTTATCGAATAACAAACTTCAAATGTAAATTATTGCCTGTTAAATTTAATTTTAATACAACGATGTAATAGTAACGTAAAATATTTTTATACTAAATCTTCAAATTCAAAGTCACTGAATCCGTTCACACAATGTATCACATTACAATACATCAAACCAAAGATGAGCACATGTTTTGTTTTTAATGAACGTTCCTTGTAATTCGCCCTACAATCAGCATTCGTTGAATGTACAACAGAGTAGAGAACATCAACATGTATTCAATAACTTGACAACTACAAACAATACGCATCCAAACATCAGCAAGTTTCATCCGGCAGGGACCAGCACTAAAGGGATTCAACGAGTCAACACACCGGATGTCTTGTCGCTGAAGAGACTAGCAACGAGCACGCGCCACGGATCCGAGTAGAACTGCTCCTCGACGAGATAGAACGGTGACTGAGGGGGCTTCCATGCCCCCAACTCTCTCACCCCATCCTCGGGTCTACCTGCCAGCGCCTCCCAGCTGTGCACCACATCGGTGGAAACCGGGAGTCCATCCAGCGACAAACTACCGCGCATTCCATCGTCTCCCACCCAATCGGCATCCATTTCAGATCCGCGTTCATCCTGTGAGGAGGCTTGAGGGTCCTCCACGGGTTGCTGCTTCTTTTTCTTTGCAGCGTTGCGTTTCGCAGGCAGCAAAGAGGGTCGTTTGAGAAACTTTGGGTTGCGACGAACGCCACTGCTGCCATTTAAAGTGTCCGGTAGCGATGCTTCACCAGCTGCTTTTGAAGCTTTAGCGCTGATCTTGCCTTCATACTTGTTTGTGTCTGGTGAAGCCTCCACTGGAGTAGCTCTACGCGCCTTGGCGCTTCTCTTGTTTTCCTTCGTGCTATCTCCGTCATCCGCTCGTCTTTTCATTCCAACTGCCTTGCCTCGATCACTATCCACCTTATCTATTCTGCCACTACCAGCAACTTCTTCTACACCATTGGACTTCACGACATCACTCGACACCATGACATCATCCAATTTCGAATCCTTAACACTCACAACGTTTGAATCGCTCATCGATGTATCGGACTCAGTCGCCTTAGACTGCTTCGACTTGAAGTTCATTCTAATCTTCAACTTAGCGGCCATGCCTTTTGGCTTGGTCAGGGAATTGATTTTGGATCTTTTTACGATGTCGCTTGACAGTTTCGTCGGCGATTTGTTTGTCGCCAAGCTTGTTGATCGTGTCGTGTCTGATGCGCTGGTCTTAGCAGTTGCCGGAGTATCGTTTCTGCTTCGCTTCAAACTCGGCGTTGACTTTGTGTCCTCAAAGTTGGTTGGACGATTGGACTTGACAGCGAAATCAAACGTATTGACGTCGATTTGGATTCCCTTTTTGTCCAGGTATCGAGCCAGATCTGTTCTCGATCGATGCTTTCGACCGTCTGGACTGAAAGGAAATTTTTTATGTGAAATTCAATACGTTTAATGCAATAATTTAGCTAGAAATAAACTCTAAGGTAGAAATCCACATAAAGGAATGCAATAAGGCCCCTTATTATGCGCATATCAATAGGACGCATAAGAGCATTAACGGTACCGGTAACTTAACTAATTTAGCACTGAATCACACAACATTAGTTATTACCGTCAACAACAGTCACATAACAATAGCACACAGCTTGTATCAAAAGGTAAAAATAAGTAACTTCAGAACAAGACAGAAATCCATCAAGTTGAATTTTAAGGTAAGTCTACACTACAGCACTAGCTGCATCGCATTAGCAACAAAGCTTTCATAAGCCAACACCACGCATACATTTTCCAGTCCATCCTCCCCCCGCTGCAGCCACTAGATTTCAATCGTGAAAAAACTCACCAACTTGTAATTCATGGCTGCTGCTGTGATGCAAATATCCAGTGAACTTGTTTACGATAAATCTACCTCGTACCTCCATACACTCCACTTTCCGTTCTACGCGCTATGACAGCCCACCTTCAAACTACCGATACAATAGCTTCCCACAAACCTGAAGATGTAGACGTCAAATTTGCCGGCACTCGCGCCGGCTTTCCTCTGAACAAGAATCTTGCTCCAGCCGGGCGGCATCTCTGATGCATCCCTTGGCTGAGCCGACTTCACCGGCTCACTGCCAACCAGGTCTCTGCAATATTGCACAACATCGACTGTTCAATCTGAGGCTCATAATTCAGCATTTAGCCAGGATTTTAACTCCTGTGAAACCAGAGTTTCACAGCTAAAGAATTCTTAAATTTGTCCAGATTCGAGTCCAATTTATTTGTACCAATTGACTCTTCTTACTGGTTGAGGCAGCTGGTGGAAATATTTGAAATTCTGTATAAATTATAAATATTGTCCCAGAAAAATTATAAGCAATTATCAGATAGAGAAAGATCGATTGTTCAAGACAAACTTGGGTTGAAGGCCAACAGATGCAAGGAATGTTTCTTCAGCCACGTCGGTGTAATCTCCTGGACTTTCACTCTCCACCGTCCGATCACTAGCACGCGGTAAAGTAAAATATTTTATATTTATAACGATCTAAATGCGATGCGATACTAAAATATATTTATTTAATGAAGGGTTTTTAAAAGGCCACGTAAAACCAAATTCCTTTATAAATAACGGTCACATAACCTCAAACGTTAAAATTATCAGCATGATACATGCATCATCAAACTCATTTAAGAAAATTAGCACGTATAAGCAATTTTTATTTTGAGCAGCATATATATGATATTGCTAAAGTGCAGCAAAGGCGATAACTGAAAAATATCCAACTTACATACGGTACTGAAACTGTCAACACTTACTTTTCAGTAGATTCTCCGCTGCAAATTGAATCCATGTAGAGCAGCTATGACACCTGTTTGCCGATGCAGCTCAGTGCCAGTCACTGGTCAAGCATAAAGACATAATTAAATAATTATGCATTTTAAAATAATATACCGTACATTTAAAGTAATTAAAGTAACAAACAGTTAAAATTCTCTACAAAAAAGAACGCAAAACAGATTGAACAGAATACAGATTTAAGATAATATAGCTCGAGTCTGGTTAGGCTACCAATACAGTTTTCGGTGCGGCCTATATTATTGATTTTGACGGTTAAAACATCATCGAAAAAGGATAAGAACGGGCCTTACAAAACCCACATCGAATACCATATTTTTAACAACAGCAGATCCTAGCTGATGTCAAATATCATGAATGAAATTCTACGAATGCCCTCCCCCCTAATACCCAAATAATTTTTCTTTTATATTCCCCTTAAATTTTTGAAACTTACAGCGTCTACTATGTTTGTTAATGCACGACAGTTTATCATGCTGCTGCAAGAATGCAAGCCAGTGTTGCCAATTTTTTAAGGTGTAATTATCGTGCAAGAGGCTGAAAAATTATCGCTTTTTGTCTAAAATCATCGTACAAATTATGGTTTTTTCACACGATATTATAGGTTTTTTGCTCTCCAATCAGCTGTAAACGGATTTAGCATCCGAACAAGAAAAACACCCCAAAATTACGAATTTTTGTTTCTTCTCAAACAAAAATAACCAGTGGAGGGGATGGGGTCGTGGTAACAAAGCAGTTTTCCGTCACCTTACTTACCTAATTCTGATGTCGTTTTTACCAGTCACTTTTTTTTGGACATCATTCTTCACAATGTCAAATTTTTACCAATTTGGTAGTCAATTTTTTCTCAGGCTCATAGGCCTACTTACAAATTATTGTCTTACTATGCTTTTCCAACTATGATCGTACGCCTTTATAATAGCACATCACACAGACAGCCACAATCGCTCAAGTTGTACATTTCGCAACAATAATACTTAACAATACCAAGACCAATATTCATTGGTATTCTTAATTCGATTCTTAATCAAATTAGGCCTAATATCATGAATTATTATCGGTAAAAATAATCACAATATCTTCAGATACACATAAAATGATGACGATTCTATGTTTACATGTATGACGTCATAAAGGTCAACATTAACGGCGCCGCTGTAGGTTTTTCGAAAGTTTTGCTATAAATTTTGAAATTTAATTGTATTCATTAAACCTAATGAAACTTTTCTCTCTTGATACTGTTGATAGTACTATATATATACGCTGCCTAATTTAAAGATTATGTTTGAAACGTCCCGCGGACTGCTGACCTTTGATGCAGTTCATTTCTATAAGCTTAGTCATTTTAACATGAATGGTAGCCGTCCTATACTAGGCCGCCTAGTGTTACACATTAATTAGCATAGGCCTATTGAATTTGTTCTGTAGCCCATCATGCATAATTGCTTATGCTATAATTTTTATTAGGCCTAAGCCTAATTAAAATCCATCAAAATTAAATTTGAAATTAAATTAGGCCTAATGATCCAGCGTGCACAAAATCTGATTAGATGGCCTATTGCGATCTGCTAACACGTAGTCCTATAGGCCTGATAGCAATAATTTAGTTGCTGCTGCATGCATTTGGATAGGTAGCGCTTATGCAATAATAAGCGTTAGCCTTTAGGCCTATTTACATGTATGCAATTTATTCCTTTATTGTTAACATGACAGACATGTCGCTGTCAAATGCACAAGTAGGCCTACAATATTAGGCTACACCTTGCAGGGAAAGTCAATGGACGATATCATTAGCAGTTTAGTCCGGTTAACAGAATCTCACCCAAATGGAGATTTAAATTGATTTTATCCTGGCTACATTATGAACTCTAAATTACTAACGACTAGCTTACTATGTTAGCGTCATTGTAAAATTATGAATTACTCTATCTCTAGTTGAGACTGTTAGCACTACGTTTGTGGAGAATTCTTGTGCGAAAATTAGCTTGAAAAGCGGCATGTACATATAATACATAGCGGCGCCGAAAGACAACAGGTCCACTGATTACAATATGATAATCAAGCCGTGTAGAAATACTGTAGTTGACTACTCTGACCTTACAGCCTTGGACCACACTTATTGCGTTTGGATTTTCAGAGACCTGTAACAACTGCGGAACGTACTGAAGCCTTAACCAGACGTGGATTGGTGTACAGTGCACAGCCATTGGAGATATTCTCAGGTATATTGTGTCCAGCCTGTGTCACTCGTGTCGCTGTCGTGTACGATATTATACCAATAGTATGGCGAGGGGGGCCCACAGGGCGTCCGTCGCGACCTGGGGGGGTGCCAAAGGGCGTAAAAATTTATAAATTCGACATAGTATGTTTGTGAGCCTGAGAAATTTGTGTTTTTGACATAATGAGTTTAAGGTCGGGGGGGAGGGGGGGCGCGAGGGAAAATTTTGGTCAGCACCCCCCCACTCGCTCGTTCTGCACCGGAGGAAAAAAGTCACATGGGTGGCGCCATTTTCAGACTTTGCCGTGGGCGCAAGAAACACCCGCTACGCCACTGCCTGTGGCATGTATAAGCTTGTTGAGACACTGTAAGCTTGTTAATTGAAGACTTATTTACTATAGATTACATGTACATGCATTTCTATGCGTTTGTCATAACTTCCTTGGCACCACCTTCATCAAAACGTGCATTAATTCGATGGCAAACACCAGATATTGACAAAACAAATTTTATTCGGGCAGGTTTAAAGATTTATTGACCATCGGATGTCAACAAAACTTTGAAAGGTATTTATAAATTTGAAAATTGTTGTGTTAACTTTTTTATGCTTTTATTATCAAATTTTTCATTATCATTGTCAAGTCCATTTCTAATATGGCACACTATTCATCTGCGTAGTCTTATGATTAAATATTATATTTGACACTTGAGGTAGCCTTCTGAAACGTAATTCAGCATTAGTGGTGTAAACTTTACTATTTGGGTTTTGCGCAGTTGAAGCGGCGCCGCGCGGTGCTTTATCCGGTCAGTAGCTGCGTCGGTCAGGAGTCAAGATGCAGGAGCTGTACCGCCGCTCTAGCCTCGCGCTGCTGCGCGCCAAGAAGCGCATGAAGGCCGACGACGACCCCACCTTCCTCGAGGGCGCGCGGCGTATCCTTGACTTCATGTACAATGCCTGGCAGGCAAGCAAACTCTCCTCTGTAATAGACTTACCACCTTTTTGTCTTCGATCTTCAAAAAGGTGAATTGAAAGAAGTATTAATTATGTTGTGTTATGTACTATTTAAAATGAATGTTTATACAGGTATCCATAGAATTTCTGGAGCTTCTTAGTGTTCATTTGCCTATTGTTAAGAATTTAATCGTAATTTTACTTCAAGTGCGGCTATATTTAATTGCAAAGCCACCTTCATTATAGTCTTTTTTTAGTTTGCGTGGCCATCATGAATCCGGTATTCTTGTATGTGAAAGAGCCCAGTTGTTGTACATACTTTGAATCCACTGATTGGTTCCCCAGCAGTCTGGCACTAGCGGTCTGGCACCTGCTTTAGGACCAGAAGTGCTGTGACGTCGTCATCAAGGCGAATGGCGGTGACATGCACGCGCACAGCGTCGCGTTTGGCGCGTACAGCGACACCCTCACCAACTCCTTCTACGGCTACTCCAACGGCGAGGTCATCAACCTTGACCTCTCAGACTTCAGGCGCGAGGTCGTGCTCACCATTCTGCACTTCCTCTACACGACTGAGCTCGAGCTCAACTGTCACATCATCGGGCAGGTAATTTAAGTATGATTAACAGCTATTATACACAGGTAAGTTCAGGTAAGACACTGAGTCATATCTTAGTAAATTCTTAGGCAAATCTTAGGAAACATTTTTGTGTTGATAACTGCGCCATCACGCGCAGATCAAAATGAATGCAACATTCGGTTCGGCAAACTTATTTCATCTTTTAAAAATCGAACTTATGAAAAATTTGTGAAAAAACTAGAAACGTACATTAATGAGGCCGCTGCTTCTTATGAATGCTATGTGATGCCCACCATTTTTCGTCGGCAGTGATGCAACTGGTAGGGATATATCACTGGATTTAGGGATATTTTAGTGATTGTGGGATCTAATTTTGAACGTTTTCCCCAGATATCTGGGGATATTTATTGCAAAATGAAGCATTTTATAGTGGGAACAGGGGCTATTTTTGTAAAAAAAAAACTATCTGAGGATGTTTTTTGCCGAATTGCCCAGAATCTATGGATATTTCGTTTTGATCGAATGGTATCACCGGTCGCCAGGTGCTGAGCTGTGCGACGAAGCTCGGGCTTGACGTGATCGTGCACATGTGCATGGACTACCTGAGCAAGGTGGACGTCGACAACGCTGTGTTGCACTACTCGATTGCGGAGAACAACGCGATGAAGGAGCTGCGCGACAGCATCCTTGCCTTCCTGCTCCAGCAGTTCACTGCCGTGTCGAAGACGAAGCACTTTGTCTACATGCCGTTTGAGCGGCTTGTCGCCATCATCAAGGACGAGAGCATCTGCATCGACAACGAGTCGGATCTGTTCCGAGCCATCGTGCGCTGGGTGAGGACTCGGATCAGTTTGGGACGCTAGAATAGAACTGATGCGAAACCAAATGCAGTGTGTTGAAACTCCGTGTTAGCATGTTAGCCAGTGCTTCAAACAACAAAACAGGAGTTTGGAATCGCTCCGTTTACGTGCAGCTAGGTGAAATACGAATGCTGTCCTCGATTTGATGTCGTCTTATGTCGGAAGACTTATGTGGTGCAGTTTCATGACGTTAGTCTTCATGAGGTACACTTTACAATTTGTATTGTGCAGTGTACAATACAAATTGCGCTTTGTCAAGATATATGACGTACATTAGATGTGGCGCATTCACATCTGGAATGAAACCATTTTGAAAACGAAACCAAAGCGCTGTGTTTAATAGGTTATTAGATATCAGGTGAATTACATAGAACTGTTCCATGAATGTGTTGTCATATGTCATCATAAGACGCTGTACAATCCGGTCGCACTATGTGAGATACAGACGGAGAATTCAGACGGAGAATTTTCCCTCCGAACGAGGAAGTTTCAGAAATGTTAAATTTTTTACTCCAAAGTTTATAATCGAGCTGGTTTGGATTTAGAACTGCACTCACAAATCACCAGTTTACAATTTTACTTTCCAATTTACTAAGTGTGCACATTGTGGGTACAGCTGCGCTTTGAAGTGCATGTTGTTATATGTAAGGCGATGCTGACTGTCCGTTAGGTGGACCACGACCGCACGACGCGCATGCAGTACAGCAAGGAGCTGCTGCAGTGCGTGCGCTTCTCGCTCATCTCCGCCGAGCTGCTGGTCAGCGAGGTGGAGGCCGCCGACTGGATCTTTGAGAACCAGGAGCTCTGGCGCGAGTGTCTCTACAAGGCCATGAAGTAAGGAGCCACGGCTCTTTTGGGCTCTTAACCACTGGGAGCTCTAGCGCGAGTGTCTGTACAAGGCCATGAAGTTTTTTGTTTTTTTTTGTAGTTTAGGGACAGTGTACAGCACAGGAACTATTTACAATCCGGTTCTGCGCAAGAGAGCCGGCACAGAACCTCTCCCCTTTCTTTAGTCGCCCTATACGACTCGCCCGGGCTTATTTCATGAAGTAATATAGTATACGTTATATGGAGCATTTAATTAGAATGATGCGAAGCGTCTGCGTGTATCTGCTGCACAGATTCAATGCTTTGTCGACCAAAGAGCCTGAGATTGCTCAGAGACTGCAGGCGACCCCACGCAGATGTCAGCTGGTACGGCGCGTTGTCTTGATGCACTCTGTCACAACAGTTGATAGGCCAAGTGCCTGTCTCATGAAAATTGATAAATATAGACCACGCCTACAAATCTGTTTAACGTCGTACACCGCTTCTAGTAACATGCTTCATAACATGCAATAAATTGGTGACAATCGGAAAGTAATAAAATAGTTGTCATTATAGTTTATTCTCCATTTCGTGTATGCTTTTGAAATCTTGAAACAAATTTTACTCTTTTTTTTCTAGCGACCTGTATCATGCACTCAGCCCTTCAGTTGTTATTCACAGAACAAGCTGCACATCTCGCCGTCAGGGCGCATGTCCGGTGACAGTCTCTCCGTGTCGGCGTCCACGATGAACTACGTCCCCGACTCAATGCGCAGCAGCTGCTCCGCCAAGAACCTCTCTCCCACCAAGCAGCAGTCCGGCCCGGTGTTTGACGCCAAGAAGAAGTCGCTCTCCCAGCGCACCTCCCCGGCCGGGTCTCCCACGCGCCTCTCCAAGCTCCAACAGAGTGTGTCGCAGACCAACCCGACGACGTCCCCGTGCGCGAGGGGCTCCCAGGCCCGGGCAGGCCCTAGCGCCTCCCTCGGCCACCCGGGGGCCTTCCTCGCAGCGTCCAAGGGCAATCGGCGGCACTACGACGGGGGGTCGTCCCCGGAGCCGAGCCCTGATGAGGCGGCCGAGACGGAAGGGCTACTGGTGCAGGGTCTGAGCGGGTCGTGCATGGTGACGGTGGGGGGGATTGACCTGCAGAGCCTCGACCCCGAGACGCCGGGCAAGGCGCTGTACGGGTACGAGCTGGACAGCAACAGCTGGAGTTTGATCGACGCGCCGATGAACAACTACGTGCATCACCACGGCGTGGCCGTCCTCAACAAAAAACTCTATGTTGTTGGTGGGTGCTATAATGTGATGACTTTTTTCAAATGATAGAGAAGGAGGCGTTCGAGAACGTTGAGATGATCATGCTTGTAATACAGATGTGATGAGCACTGAGCAGGGTTAAGTGTAGCATGATGCGCTAAAAGTTATGCTTAGATGCAAATTGTACACCTAATTTGAAACAGGCGTAGCATTACGTGTAAAAATTGACTGGTAGCATTACACGGTCTTGAAAGACTGAGCAGTGCAATTATATGCCTGTGTAGAACAAGCAGGTGGGCCACACGTGATGTATGTTAAACTGGGCTACACGTGATGTATGTTAAACTGAACTCTGGTAAAGAGTGTATGATTTGGATTAAGTGAAACCGAACGTAATTTTTATATTGAAAACAACTATAATGGCCAACATAACCCTCAAGTTTTAGTGCCCGATTTGCAAAAGTTTTTGAGAGAAATCTTGACCTTTACAAGTTTGTTAGCGAAGCGTTTGCAAATCGTATCGTTTGTTATGTGCAAATCGTATGGCTTGTTATTTGAAACATCGCAGCACCATCGAGCGCTCACCGAATGCTGACCTTGTGACGCTTATCGAATGAAATTTTATTGACAAGGAGTTTGACTTGGAGGAACAGATATAAAAAATATCAATAAACACTGCGCAGGACCAATTAACTCTAATAATTAATGCGCTTAGCTAAATTAAAGCCCAATGGTTAGGCCTTAATAATTAACACAATTTGGTTTATTTTTTGTCGATAAATCGTAGGCCCTTTGGATGTAATTGGGTCCTTTTTGCCTAATTGGGCATTCAACCTAATTTTCATATCCTTTGGAATTAACCTTCAACTTGAAACTTTCAATTTCAGCACCGATCATCACAAAATTAAGTGCTAAGTCGTACTATGTAGCACTTTTGAGTTTAAACTACGGTCATGTCACTATGCAAGCCCGCATGCGCGCTTCAAACGGTGTGCGGACACCTTCCACCACGATCGCGGAACGACACGGGGAACTATAATGTTTTGAGATGCCCATATAGCCTGGTAGTACCAATTACCAATCGTTATTTGGAATAATGATTCTATGATGGGTCCCTGCTGTGCTGCACAGGAGGTGCGTTGTACAAGGGCAGTCAGAACCTGGGCGTCGCGACGAACGACGTCTTTGTATTTGACGCCGAGTCGAGGGAGTGGAGTCAGACCATGACGATGACCGAGCCGCGCGCCTACCACTCGTGCGCCATCTGGCGCAACAAGATCTACGCCGTGGGCGGGGAGAACCAAGCGAAGCAGTATGGTCGCATCTACTCTCTAATATCATTACTGATGCCACTGCTTCTACTCTGTCTACTATGTGGTGAGTAAAAAATCGTTACCATCCATTTTATCAACTCTTATATAGTTTTTTCACGCTCTTTTATGTTTTTATTTATTAAGGTAACAAAATTCTATTAATAGTTCCATGTTTTTTATGCAGCTCTCAGCTTAGCGTTGCATTATATACTGGATGCGTTTGCACGGACGCTTGCTTTCATGCCTCATTTCATCTGCGGTTATTATATGAGATGCCCTTTTGTCGAAGTGTGATTCCAATTCCAAAGAGCAGATCCTGTTTGTGTCGCTGGTCACTATTGGTTGAAGTTGAACCACACTAGCGGATGTCGACCTGAGCTTACTTTATGATCACTTGGAGATGGCGCCGCTGTGCTTGCGCGTCGCTAGGAAGCTGGACAGTGTGGAGTGTCTGGACGTGAGCAAGGACCAGTGGGTGGTGGTGACGCGTGTGCCTGGGGGCGCGAGGGTCGGGGCCGCGGTCGCCGTGCACCAGGACGGACTGTTTGTCGTCGGGGGGTACAACCGCGATATACACAAGAACGGCATCCTCGACGACGTCGCCTTCTACGACTTGCTCTACAACAGGTAGAGATGCCATCGGGGCTTCGGTTAACAGGGGGGGGAGAGATTTGTAGTTTATGACTGTGTGTGGTAACAAAGACTAGTATACAGTTCAGTTTCGTGTATGGGAGCCATCACAGAACCACTCCCCTTTCTTTCATCGCCTTTTATGGTTCACTTAGGGAGCTTTGGGCTGCAGCCAATTCTTTGTTCCCCGGCTTGCAGGGGGTTTCTCTTAACGGCGTCCATAGCGCCAGAAAACTTGGTATAGACACCAAAAAATCGATAACTGATCAATTAACTGCAACTGCTAAATTTCTGCAAGGATAATGTAACTGAGAAATTTCTGAAAAGTTGACGTGCTCAATTTTTCTGCGTACACCTCTTTATTTGCATACTGATATTTTATATATTTGAAATGTGAAATTTTTCTGCATTATGAGAGCTAGAGCTTTTATCAGTTGTTTTTTTTGCCACTGATAAAATTTCTTTAAAATTGACGCGTTCAATTTGACTGCAAATGCGGGACTGCCCCCTCTTATTTTCTCGCTAAAAAACTATTTTTTATAAATTGGTCCGTTCAATTTTTCAGCGAGTACAGGATGACCCCCCGCCTCATGTTTCCCGCTTTAACCGCCGCTGATTCTAATGCTGCTGCAGTTGGATCATGCTGAAACGCGGGATTTTAACAAAAATTGCCATATTAACATTTTCTGCAAATATGGGACCCCCCACTTTTTATATCCCACTTTAACAAAGTTACTAATTCCTGTGTGCTCGCAGCTGGATAGTGCTGAGGCGCCCAAAAAATAATAATTTGACATGTTAAATTTTTTTGCATATGTAGGACCCCCCGCCTCTTTCTTCCCACTTGAATGAAGTTACTAATTCTCTCGCTTCCATTGCAGCTGGATTGTGCTTAAGCGCGTGATTTGTTTAGAAATCGACGCATACTAACTTTCTGCATATACACAAGGTGGAGGCACCTCTTGTTTCCCACTTTAACGAAGTTACTGATGGGGAATCACTGATGAAGGAATGATGGGGAAAACGCTGCGGTTACAGCTGGATAGTGCTATAACGCCCAAAAAAAAAATCGATATGTTAGAATTTTTTGCGTATATGGGCTCATATTTTCCGCATAAATCGACTCTAATTGCTGTGCTGCTGCAGCTGGATCGTGCTGAAAAGCCTGGCGGTGCCTCGCTGCCACGCCGGGCTCGTCGTCGTGCAGAACCGGCTCTTCCTGGTCGGCGGACGCACGCGGCGCAGGGACGCTGGCCGGACGATCGTGAGTCTGGACGGCGTGGAGGAGTACAACGTGGACACGGACATGTGGAGCAGGGCGGCGACCATGAAGACTCCGCGCCACGACATGGGCTGCGCCGCCATAGGTACGCACAGCGGAGCGACCGCGACTAAGTGATAATAATGATAATGATCACCGTTTTTGACATTCTGTTGCGTTACAGGCAAGCCTGTAGCGCTGTGTTCGTAGTAACACAGGCTAGACTTATAGTTTATAAGTGAAAATAAAGTTTTGCGTTAAAAATAAGTTTTAATCAAAATAATGTCATATTTTATATTTACAAATCTTTTATTCGCATCGAAAGAGGAAAAAAGAAAGCGCAACTAGATAAAATATTTATGAATATAAAATATTATGAATAGTGTGTTAACGAAGTGGGCATTCCGATTGAATATCGATTATATAATAAGCCTACACAGTTTCTGAAGGATGAGCATTTGTGCATGTTCTAGAGGGAGCAGGAGTCACGCTACGCATGTTTTGTCCGATCTAAACTTAACCCCGGGGCCCCAAAAATTGACCACTGCCTGGTACGGTGCAGGCAGCATGCTGATGGTGGTCGGGGGCATCACGTGTCCCAGCACGGCTTGCATTACGAGCGTCGAGTGCTTCAACGTGTCAAGCGGAGAGTGGGTCGACAAAGTCCAGCCCTTCCCCCACCCTGTGGCCGGAGTCGCCTGCGCCGCCCTA
Source organism: Chamaedrilus cognettii (assembly GCA_034695025.1). Lineage (NCBI taxonomy): Eukaryota > Metazoa > Annelida > Clitellata > Enchytraeida > Enchytraeidae > Chamaedrilus > Chamaedrilus cognettii. The sequence continues at coordinate 4,224 of JAQIWG010001958.1, read as the reverse complement.
GTCCTTGTTGACGAACAGTAGAGGTCCAGAGGGTCGGCGTGGTGGCGAATAGCGCTGATGGCGCGTGCGAGAGTAGGGGCAAATTACAAAAAACGTAGTTGGCATACATCTGGGTCATGTTGCTAATGTGTACGGGCCTAGGGGTGAATAACAAAAATCTAGTAGGCGTGTGTGTTTTATGATTGTAGTTGATGGAATTGGTGTAGTATGGAGTCGGGCAACTGTCTCGTACAAGAGTAGTGGTAAATAACAAAAACTGAGTCAACCAACATCTTGGTCTTTGAGATTGTAGTTGCTGGAGTCAGTGTTTTAATGAATCACGCTGCTTTGTCTGGTTTTAGTAATCATGCGTAGATAAGTTAACAGCGAGCAATAACTTAGGTGTTCCATCTTGCAGTGAAAAGCGATTAAAATTAGACAGATTTAACTCGTAGTGCAATTATTTCGCAGGAGTTAAAGTCGATGTATTGTTACATGTACGTTGAATGACAGCGTGACTCGCTATTGTATTGCCTCCCAGTTGAAGACTGTTCTCATATTGGACGTATTGATAACTTCTCCTACATCTGATCGTCATTGTTGGCCTGAAATTATTTTGTCTAGTGAATTAATCATACAAGGACTGTTCTGTACATCAAAACGCCTTTAAATTCTTTGAAAACATTCAGAAAGAAATATGAATTCTATTTATTACTTATTTTTGTATCATATACACAGTTTAGTGAGGGATTACGGTTCCATAAGGTTTTAAATATTGCAATTATTTAATTATCTGTATAGCATCTGGATGTTGCAGCGGCGCTTATAGTTTGAGTAGAAAACATCATCATTGAATTATGGTGCTGAACATGTTCTAAACGTATCCGGTGATAACAGTGCTGCATTTAATTAACATCTGAATATAATATTAGAGTGTATTTATTTCTGTGAACTTTATTGCAGTTCATTTTTATCTCCTAGGCCTACTGTAGAAGTATTAAGCATCTGCATAAATTGATGATGGTATTGTGTTTCAAAGCTCACTTATAAACTGCGCGGTTTCATTAATCTGTACATTTTGATTGGAAACTCACTGGGAAATGTCGAAAGTAATTGGATCAGATGTGGTGGACTAGTGTCAAACGGGTGAACCAGTGAAACATCAGAGTTTATTATGTTCACTGCAATTAACTGGTAAGTAAATACCTATAACAAAGAGGATTAAGCTGAATTTAACTTCTACAATAACATGAATATAAAAAACGATTTATGTAGTGCTGAAGCGTCTAGAACGTTTTCACAAAGTTTTACGGCTGATTGCTCGATCTCGATTTCAGTGAGAATTAACTTTGGTTTAGTTTTGTGATCGGTTCCGAATTAGCCTATTAGATTATTTGAAACCATCCTCTCATGCAAGTTGATTGGTTAATTTAGACCACAAAGCTAAGTCGAAGTTAATTCGCACTCAAGAGAGGTCGAGCAATCAGCGGGTATTGTTTCTCAAGATCCTGGATCGTTACTCGAAATTCGCGGTTGGGCCATTAAATCTTTCGTAGTTTTCTGAAATAATTATGTCGCAGTGGATTTAGTTAACTAGTTAACTCAAATTAATTTAGCTAACTTAGAGTATGTCAGTACCCCCTATCGCCTTGCCACGAACTGTCGCATCAAAGATTGTCAAAAGTATATTAAATTAATGGTCACACTTGGACAAAAACCCCTTTCCCCAAGTACTGGAGTGTGACGACGTCGTCCGTCTGACGCTGACATGCCAAGTTGCCAACCAATCCTATAGCGTTGCACGTATAGCTGCAAGTTAAAACGACTGCTAATGTGTATACCATTGGCCTATACGAACGAATAGCTTTGTGCAAATCTTGTTCACTACTTCATTACATAAGTTCATCAATAATAGAACAACGAAGTAGACTATACGAATATAGAATACGAATATAATCACAATATTTAGATTCAATAGCCTAATTTTTCGACGGCATTACAATCGTCGACCGATGCATGGCAGATGGCCAGTTAGGATAGCATTATTATGCTGTTGATTCTAATTGAATTATCACTTTTCTGTAGGCTACTCATATCAACAAAGTTTGTAGATTGTATATAATAGATTGGTGAGCGATAATGGAAGCTTTATCGAGCGGCGATGAGGGAGGAGGGGCGGAAGGTGTCCTACTGCGGTCAGACCTCGGCATTCATGAGCGGGTCTACACGGTTACGCTATCACGAGATAACATCAGCTGGGAGCAAACGGCAGCTAGTCGGGCCGCAGCAGGGGGTTCGCATTCATGAGCAACTTTGATAGGCCTGTATAAGGGAATCTAGATCTCAGTATATTATATAGGCCTACTATGTAGCCTAGATCTTGTAGATCTCAATAGGCTTAGAGTGGATTCTATAGTCGTTCCTTTGTTCCCACCTTTACCTTTACCTTAGCTTAGGAGACAATTTAACAGCAGTCCATAAGTGCCATTCAAAATAGCTTTTTGTTTAGTCCATTAAAAAAAATACGACGTCATTACAGTATCGTGACGTCATAGATTTCAAGCAAAATAATTTATGTTGTCACTGTATTCAAATTAATTATTGTAAAGATTATTAGAACGTTGCTTAGTGGGGCGTAAAAGTGCGTCTATAGAATCCACCCTTATTGTCAATGTTTGTATGATAATATGGCATATGTAGGTCAGCCTTTACGACACTCAACAATGATGACTGCTCTATCTCGCAACCTGTGTTCGTGTGTAGTTGCACGATATTAAATATCGATAATTAAATAACCCGCTATTGTATTTTTTTAATACTGTCAAGTATCTGAAATTGGGTTTCAATTGCACTATTATGTAATTGTATGGTATGCACTACTTGCTCGAATGTAAAGTGTTTGAAAGTAAAAATGTTTTTGTTGTGTTAATATATTCCGTCAATTTATCCTTTACGCTTGCAGACTGTGCTTATTTGACCCTGTAACTATTACTTCTTACCCCTGGATTATGGTTTATGCGGCTTCATATCGCTATGAAGAAAATGACTACAAAAATGTCAGTGCTACATAAGAATATCCACAGCTGTGTCTCTTAGTACTGCTTAGATTATTAACCGCTACAATAGGATTAGCCTTGTATGCTTAGATCCCCATTTTGTACTGTAGCCTTAGGCCCTATATACTAATAGATAGTACTACCATAGTTATATTCATATTCCTTAGTCCAATTCCTTGTAAGTATGATATATAACTTGTGTTGTTGCTATCCTAGCTGACTTTTGGCTTGATTGTTAAAATTGGCATCATAAGATTTTAAAATTTATGTCACTTGTGGTTCTGTCTAGATATCTTCCATTTTGGCGCCTCTGTGGCTATGGCATAAAGAGGCGCGGTATAAATGTACTATACAATAATAATAATAATTTACATGACAAGCCGTGCTGAGCTACTCGCATTAATCGATATACCCTTACATTACTAAGAAAAAGTCAAATAATAAATCGTAAGTCTCAATATAAGTCTAAGCAGATTAAATGGCTTGAGAACTAAAATTGAATGAAACATCCAAGAGCAATATGTCGCCTTGGTTCACATTTCAATGTCAGCGTGATGCAGTTAACGTGGATCCTGAAATTTTGTTGTTGAGATGATATGTTGGATTGATTTTGTTCAATAATTTTGTCATCATAAGTGCCCCGGATATGCCTGCTGTTTCAGACTGCTTGCAAAGCGGCCTGCGAAGGCAATACCATGATTCGTTTTGTTCCGAAACCGTCTACTATCAGCCACAAGCTGATTATGACGATAACCATTTCCGGGGTGGACCAGTGCTCTTGCTGCCGAGCAAATCTTACAGTTCCACCGAGTCACTGATTTGCTGCCAAAGAAAAGGTGGCGATATTCCGTGGCTGTGCCAAATGTGTGGCAGGCCACTTAGTAAGTACATGAGCGCTAATTTTGTTCGCTTATACTTCTATGTGTGAATCTTTGCATGGCGCTGCAATGCAACTAACCGACTAGGCCTAATGAATCTTAAAAAGTCCCGTGTGAACAAAAGCATCGGCATGGAAATGTTTGGTTGTGGTAATGTGTCAGTTTTTTTTCTATTCTTTTTTTTAGACCTGAATTTTGCAGTCCCTCATTGTGTGCATGTGCCAGAACTTTAATTCAAGTTGAACTTGAATTAAAGTTCTGGCACATGAATTATAAATGCCAAAAGGACGCAAAAGTAGCGAAGTTGAACT
>JAQIWG010001957.1:0-22128 GCA_034695025.1 Chamaedrilus cognettii | reverse complement strand
CTCGTGCGATGCAAACTTGCGCATTACCGCACCTAGTGCTGTCCGGCACGTTGCGCACATACAGCGACGTGCTTCCATTACGCGAGCTCCGGCTAGACATCGCGCCAGATTTCCTTCACCCCTGCCCGCGGCAGCGTCACGAGTTTAGGGATCACTCCTAATCCCCTAGACGGGAGAGAAACTTGACGCGAATTTTTCGGTACACGGACAAAGAAATCATCGAATACCGGAAGTATACAACTGCGCATGCGCGATAAAAACTACTTCCGCTCAGTAACTAGACTGAATCGCAGGTGTTGCCACATATTTTGGTTGCCACCATTGAGCTTGCAAGCAACCAAAATTCTATGCTTGCGACAGTTCATTCTCAAAAAAAAATGCTTTCGGTGCCAAAACTACGCTGATAATCCGCGTAAAAAAAGTATAAATCAGCGGCTGATTTATAAGTTTTTACCGAAGTTATTTAATTATTAAATATAAAAAAATTTAGTAGATATGATCAATCAACCACTATGACTTAAATCAGCATGTATATAGTAACCATCATCAACACATTGTCAAGCTAATAAATAAGTTTGTTAGCTTTGGTTGCTATTTTTGTTTATAATAATTGCACGGTTTAATTACTGAAAAATATTTTTTCTGGCCAATAGTCTGTACTTAGACGTTCTGATTGGTAGGACCAAACAAAATAGGTCGAAAAGGCCCAATCGAAATACTATGGGACCAAGCCCTCGCTCCCACTGTGTTAATGGTTAGCCAGTGCTGATCATTGTCATGAGAAAAAATCGTGCAAAGTGTACTAAAATCACAAAATCTGGTGATATGCTACATCTTTGATTAGCAATTTAAGCATGCGACGGAGTGAATGCGGCGTCCGGCTAAACTACAATGTAGCTGAAAAATTATGCCTCTTTTTTTTTCTTCACTTTCTCTTCGATCTGCAAAAGCGCGCCAACGGCGGAGGGTGCTTTCCAGCGATCATTCCGTTACTAGTTATCAATTTTTTTGTACCATTTTAAAATCTTCTCCATGATTTGTAAGATGTGACAAATTTCGTAATTTTTTCGATTTGCTTGCGTCATTCACTAGAATTTTTTGTCCAATGGTTAAATTAATGATGACCAAACCTCTGTTCAACCAGATTTTGATCTAGAAATTTTCAAGGCGAAATTTGATTCATCATTTTTCTGCTAGGAAATCTTCACAAAAAGGCATTAGATTTAATATCAATCATACAATATCTATTTTTTGTATTGCTTAATCATTTTTTCAAGCATCTATTACGCCGTAATTCTTATACGGTTATACCAGAGCACTTTATTTAAACCAAAGGCTTTAACAGCAAATATTTTAAGGGTTCAAAAAATTTAAATATTACAATCATAGTTCTCATCGCAATCAAATATTAGAAATTGGTTATATTATCGCGTGTTTACACAAACTTCACTTTTTAGCAGGCTATTTCGAATATTCGTATTAGGCTGTAGCCTGTATTAGATTGTAGCTAGCTCACATCGGTTACCGATATATACGAGTGCATGTACACAAGCATCAAAACTCAGTAAAGAAGTTGAAGAAGTACAGCACAAACCTCATATTATTAACAAAATAAGCGCAAAAAAAATCAACAATTCTTTCCTAAGCCTTTCGCATTCTCACGAGGCACAATAATCACTTGAGGCTAAAATAAATAATATTTTGTAACTTGGCACGATAGGAATCTTCATATAAGTTATACACTATCAAAATGATATCATTTATACAAATATGAAACATAGCCTGTAGGCTAACATAGAGTTCGGTGTCAGCGTTCAGAACCACAAATCTGTTGCAAAGGGTAGCGTAATAGCCGACGACAAAAGGATCGGGAGTCCCGAAGAAGTCTAATTATGGAAAATATCCACGCTGTGCTGGCGCAAAAAAATGAACCTAAAAGTTATCAATTATGTAGTGATAATGCAAATATGGTCATTTAGAGAAGCAAAGAGTAGGATAGCGATTTTGGATACAATCATACAATAAACTGCCCATCATCAACATCATCACTTTGGTTTCTCCCGTCAATGTTCCGCATTCCGACACACACCCTCACCGCCCCGACCCCATGAGGGGTATCGGAAGCTGAGATGCTTTCAGGGGGAGGAAAGTATAATAAGGGCACTGAATAGAATTAGGGACATGATGACATCATGATCAACAAAATCATCAAACACTTATTAACTAATTAATATATACTAGACGCATTACTATTATGCATTATGCATTTACTTTCATACATGATATGATATACACCGTAAACCATGAAAAACGACCCCTGCCTAGGAATGCGACCACTACACCGCGCAGAGACAGATCAATATCACACTAAAGTCACTTTTTCGTTTCTCCACGAGCCTGCATTGCTTTATTACATTCGAGATCAATCTGCCAGCTGTTATCATTTCTAATGCCTCAATCTCTAGAACACAAGCATTATTTCATTAGACATTGATACATCGCACTAGTCACTTTTTCATTTTCCTTTGACGTGGGAGGGGCTGTAGTTTAAGGACCGTGTGCAGTAACGAATACTATTACAGTCTGGTTGTGTGCAGGAGAGCCACGCACAGAACCGCGACCCCCTCTTTAGTCGCCTTTTACGACTCGCCCGGGGAGCTCTGGGCTGCAAGCCAATTCTCCCCGGCTCGCAGATGGTTTAATTTCTCTTTGAACCCCCCGCGCTATTTTCGCGTGTTCCGTTCTCTGCTCGTCCGAGCGGCCACCTTTGCTTCGGCGCGACACAGCCGCAGTTCCTCCGCGTGCGCACGGTGTGTCATCGGTACATAGCCCGCGGGCGGCGCGCACATGTGCGGGTGTGCGCCGTGCACGGCCTTGTAGCCCCCGTCGACCAGGTAGAGCTCCGGGTAGCGCAGCGCGGGGTAGACGTCGCGGTGGACGTGCCGGTCATGATTGCGGAGATGGCGAAGTCTGAAAGGAAAAAGAAAAATTGTGACCAAATCAATCGCATCTGAACATAAATGAATGAAAGAGAAGAAATTTGAATAAATCAATACTACACCGCAATGAGGCGCTGCGGTGTAATGGTTAAGGCGTCGAACTTTGAATCCAGAGACCTGGGTTCAGGTCGGCGCGCAGGCAGCTATAAAACTATGGTGCTATTTGCTTGCATGAGGCATCAATATCATGTTAATTATGATCAATGAAATACTATAGCATTACTGGCTCAACTCTAATATCACACAAGTCACTTTTTTCATTTCTCTTCGAGCCCTCACTGCTTAAATACATTCGTTTAAATGTGCAAAAAAATGTTAATACGCACAGTTTCTGACGCATCAATTTATGATCAATTATATCTATGTGATTAGTGCCAATTGCTCAATATAACATTAATTAATTCGCAATCAAAATAACGCCAAACAAGCTAGATCTCGTATTATTTACATATAACAGATCTTTTGATCTAGCAACGATACAATCTGCAACATGCATGACTACTTCAGGACAGAAATATAAAAATAGTTTTCAACTACTACTTACAGCTTTGGCGCGCGTTCCGACGAAAACTCGCAGTGAAATATGAGGACGTGATCTTTTTCCGTCGCCAGTCGCTGGACGTTGTCGAAGAACTCTTTGATGACGTCATCCTGGCGATAGATATTTTGAGCCCCCTATGAAAAATTAACACAAAGTTAAACAAACAAGTGTCGCTGGCTGCTAACCCCTCGCCAGATAGCTGTTTATTTGGTTGGCGTCAGGGAGGGCATCCGGTCGTAAAAACTCAGCTCCTTCTGTCCTCTTCAGAGCGCAAACATCTAAACTTGTGTGAAAACATGGACATTAACAGACTAGGCAATAAAAAAGGCCTTATTTCAAGGTTTCTTACTAGGTTATTAGTAAGTCAAGATTTAATTTCCTTTTGTTAGTCTAGCCTTAGAAAACATTGTTTTATTATTCATATGTGACATCTTATATCATTGTGTCAGCTTATTGTAAGTCCCAGAATGCGTATCTATTGCGCTTGCTGTATCTTGAAGCCAAGTATGTGTAACAGATCTGAACTTATAAATATTGGACAGATATCTATAACTCCATTGATAGCATATAACTGAAATAAGAATATAACAAAAAATAGAATAACATTTTTTTATTTCCTTGTCTGCAAGACCCCTTAATTTTGTTATTGCAAACTGTTTCGAATTACACAAGTGTTCAAGGAAATAAAGTAAATTTATGCTGCTAAGTAAATTGCATTTACTTACGCGCAAATGACCTCCGTTGAACTCGTAGGGATATCTGCAGTCGACAACGGTGAAATGTGGCATGAGTGCGGAATATCCGCCACTCAACACATCTCGCAGCTACAAAACAGCAATGATAAACAAGTGTAACTCAGATAACAAATAAGTACCACTTAGGCCTAAGTGTTTCTTAGTGCAGATAACATTAGGCGACGCAGAAACTTGACAAGAAACTGTTTTCTCCATTAAAAAAGAGACAAAAAGGTCCCCAACGAAGTCTGGATGCCGAAGTGGATCACATACTCTTTAAAATCATTTTCAAAACTTGAACTTTGTATACATGCCATTTATTCAGTATATTATTATCAATCTTTCTGGAATGACTATATTTACAAATGTCATAGCAATAACATTTTAAAATATCAATCTTATTTAAAATATCAAATGACAATCAAAAATATCATGCCATCCATCGAAAGCTAGAAGTCACATAGGTCTGTAGATTAAAATCTTGCTAATCAATAAAATAAAACCAACCGTATCGACGGATATATGTTGCAGGTCCTGATGCCGCCCCGCAACGACAGGCAGACGGAAAGGTCGACTAAAATCCCCGATCAAACTAACCGCCCCCTCCTCCTGCTCCCTACCCAGCGCATCTCCCACCCCAACAACATCCCCACCCCTTGAACCTGTCAATCTTCCAGCTGGCTCCTCCTCCTGCCCCCCGACGACTATTTTATTCACGCACGCCCTCCTGGTGGCCATGTGTTTTCGTACGTTATCCGACAGGCGTCGGTTATTCTGAGCGAAATCGGCAAATGAGAGAGTTAGGCGATCGGTCTCTGACACTTCAAAGCTCGTTTCCAACGAGGCCGTGGGAACCGAACAAACCAAATTAAATTCTTCTCTAGCTACCGTCTCTTCCGTTTCATTCACTCCTTGCCGCTCTTCCGTTTCACGGATAGATGTTGATTGCATTAGGCGGAAGGAACGAGCTAGTAAAATTTCTTTTGATTCAAGCAAGTCATCGGACTTTTCTTTAAAGACATTTGCCTCTGATTTGCAATCAATCAGAATCTGCTGAATATTCATCCCCTCAGTGGGGGGGTCCTCCATAGCAGCATTCGAAAATTCCTTTAGAGCACCGATATCAGAACTTAGAAGTGACTTTGTGATGTAGGGGTTAGAGCTGTGTCGATTTTCTCGTACATATTCAACTGGATTCATGTAACCATCCAAATTCTTCTTCAGTAAACTTTCACATGGATACCCCTGCCTTGCAGAATGAACAAAAGTCTTCGCCGATAGCAGTGATGAACTCTTGCCATCCGAGCGTGTCGCAGAATTTACTCCGACATTTATTTTACGAGTCGACTCATATATTTCAGCCTTTTTTACACGCACCGGTGAATTCATTCCGATGTTCTTCGCATGCATCAATTCATTAATTCCAGAATTTTTTTTTCGTATCAGAGAATTTATTCCGATGTTTTTCACACCCATCGGAGAACGTATTCCAACTTTTTTCACAAGCGTCGGTGAATTTATTCGTACATTTTTCCAAATCATCGGAGAATGTACCCCATCAATTTTCCCAGAGCGATTAGAGTGCAATCTTCTCCCACGATCGCTGGGTGAGGTGGCACTAAAGGACGATGAGACCAGCGGGATGCGACGTGTGACTGGAATGCGGAGTGAAATCGAGGACGAGGGGTGAACTGACTGAGATGACACGGAAGGCGGAACCGACAACTTAGGGTGAATGGCACGTTGTGGTAGATTAGGAGAAGTTGATGTTACTCTCAGACTATCTGTCTTCTTTGTCTGCTTTTTAAACGTTTGTTTGACTGCATCTGTGCCGTCATTGGAAAATTTACTCGGAATGTTGTAAAGAGAGAAGTTAGCTAATGGAATGGCATCGGAGGATGGTGAAAATTGTTCCCCTGATGATTCGACATGCGATGTTCGAAGAAAACAAGAAGAGGAAATATCCCCATGAGAGCAATTCTCTGCGAGGCACGAAGTATGACTAAATGTCACCACTACGCTTTCTTCTGAATGCACATCACCATATGAGTGGAGATCACTTTTATTCGCATGCAGTGATAGCGGCACATTCATATCAGACCCTGTACAGTACGTGGAAAGTTTTTTCTGAGGAGAACAAATCTCGCTGACAGTTAATGAATCAGCGAAGTCAGATCCATTCTTCTTTTTTTTCAGGCACACGTTACCTAAGGACAGATCTGAATCAGGCGGCGACAATACGCTTCGTTCGCCAGTCGCCTCAAAAACGAGAATGCGTCGAGGAGCAGCGGTACTTTCATCCGGAACGTTCTTTCGCTTCCGAGCTTTCAGTGCGGATTCATCACAAATCGAATCCTCTGACGGATCGAGCGGCTTCGGCTTGATTCGCAATCCAAATTGCACGCTCTCTGGCGTCAATTCCCCTCGGGAATCTGGTTCCGCTGCAGCGAAGCGGTTAAGTCGATCCTTACGCAAATGAGTGCCACGACTGTCGGTGACGGGGGTGCTGGTACGCAGCGCACTGAACGCAAACGCAACGTCAGATCGGCGTAACGGAGTCTGGGAACCGAGAACCGGACTGGATAAAAGCAGCTGGCGGGGAGATGAATACTGCGAAGGAATACGAGAGTGAGCGGTAAAGTGAGCGGTGGTAGAGTGAGGAGCGTTACACGATTGCAGCATAGAAACTGCGGAATGTTCCGGAGAGAATCCTAGAGTATTGCGCAATACTGCGCGATGATAAGGAGCGCGATGTCGCGGTGTAAACTGATCCGACACGCGACGATGACTCCAAGCACGACTACGACTTGATGCTGTGCGGGTATCAGAAGAAGACCAATACTCTGGTGTGAAGCCTTCTATAGTCAAGTCATCCCTCGAGGGTAACTGATCAGGTGTCGAGTCCTCGTGAGTGCGGTATTGGGAAGCGAAGTGCGTGGAAGTGCCGGGGGAGGGAACGGATGGTTCGGGAGTGCGATGACCAGAGACACAACGATCGAGAAGAACGCCCGAGGCTCGTCTAGATGCTGCGTCGCGGTCAAAGTGCTGCAATCAGCAAAGAGTTACCCAAGTTCTAAAATATTTTATTCCATTTTGATTTACTGGTACACCATTATAAAATGACATCACATTTTTATCGTATAGTATCTTCAAAGGCCACAAAACAAAAGATTTATCACAAAATTGTTTTTAAGTATCTATATTTTGTACATATGTTTTTGTATTTACGTATTTAAACTATCCAAGTACTTGATTAACGCCATATAACCTCATAATTACGTTAAATTTATTAAAGAATATTTTTAGAACCAGTTAATTCATTAGATACCAGCCAGTACAAGTTAACAACTTAGCAACACGTTTTCATTTTTCTAGATAGCTTTTATAACACAAAAAAATATCATTTGCATTCTATGCAGCCTGTGCTCAAACGTCGAATGTCAATCATTCTATTACAATTAATATTTCTGAACTCATGCGTGATTCCTGATTTAAGCTTTTAATAAATATGAAAGAAAACGAACAGATATACCATGAAAATTGGAAAAAAGGCATATAAAGAATCTTGTATATTATAAAAGCAACTTATTATGATATTATATGCAGTAAAAAACAAAGTTTAGACTCCCACCAGCGTAATTCCCAACTGTTCATCCAACTCATCAAAGTCGTCGAACAAATCAGGCGAGCTGTCGGGAAGATTTGTGCGATCTTGCAGAGTCTCGGGGGAACTCATCCCAGGCGAACTAAACTCCGCTCTTCCACCTTCCATTTTGCTCGACCCAAGCTCAGCCGCTGGCAACGCTTGATGGAACTTGAAGGTAGGACGCTTGTCTCCTTCTCGCTGCTTCTGATTGGTTGGAGAATACTGGGATTGATTTGGTGATTTGGGAGCAACCTTTGGACTGGAATCAAAGCCTCTGAAAAATATCTGAAACGAGAAGTATAACGTTAGGCAAAGCTGCGAGTGCCAACGCATCACTCTCATATGATAGTACTTCAAAAATATACAGTGTGACCCAATAGTGTTGTCCAAACTTTAGAGATCTATAACTTTGCCAGTTTAGTAACAAGTTTGATGTTCAATACGTGGCCTTGAAAATTAAAGCCAAGTATGTTGGCTACAGCCTCGATGTCTACCAAATGTCAAATTTGTGGAATAACTGTGTTCATGCATTCTATTCATAAAATTTGCATATCAGATCCAACAATAAAGTTGAGAGCAAAGCCGTTATCACGGCTTCGATTCATAGTTGACAAAATGTTTAAAACCAAGAATTCAAATGGATTGTATATCAAGAATTGCATTTCAAGAATAGTATTTAAAATATCCGCGTATTTAGAGCATCACATACATATGAATCTCTATTAGGCCTACTAACATTCTACATTCATCAGTTTCTACATTAGATATTTCTACATTAGATATCAGTTACATCGTAGTACATTTTGTAAACTATGAATCTATTACAATTAAATAATGAAAGCTTAATCGACAGTAGCTCCACACCACACACAAAGCTCAAATTGTGTAAAAAAGCGTCATGCACCGGTCGTGCAAGAGTGCGCGAGGCAGTGGAAGCGTTGAAGCGTGACGTCGGACACGCATCAGTGACGTCATCGCGTCCACTTAGGCGTGACCGGCGATCACAGGAAGGGGAATCCACAGAACTGATCTCCATCGATCCACCCGGACTTGCGCCAAACAAACTGACTGCAATGGCAGTAGAAAGGCAACTTACCAGTTGCTAGTAGCATATTTTGATTTGATCAATTGTTTAAATCAACTAAACTTCTTTATATACTCCTACTGGGCAATACTGGCCCATCAGCATGGCTGTTAGTGTTAAACACACGTGTCACTAGTTACTGACCCCGTGCCAATAAATAATTATTTATTTGGTTGGCATCAGGAAAAACAGCCAACCGTATAAATCCAGCTTCAGCAGTCTTCATCACGGCGCACTAGACCTAACCCTTGTGAAAACATGAGCATTAACATAATAGATGACAAAAAAGGCGGTGAGTTTAGTCAGTTTACTGTAAAGATACCTTAACTGTACTACAATACGACAATAAAATCGGAACAAATAATTCTGAAAAAACAAGAAAAAATCAATTGAAGCAGAATACCGCAGTTCAACGACGCACAAATCTCATTGCAGAATGCAATCACGGTCGTGACTGCAACTATGACAACTAGTACAACTTGACTTGCAGTCATTCAATTGGCACGTAACTACGTAACTCATATACTCAGCTCCATGAGTTCAAGTGACCAGCGAATACCCCAACGCCGTAGTTGAGGCAATTGCCGCTGTCCTCAACCTTTGTGTGGAATTTCTGGTTCAATATTCAACAAAGTCATCATTCCACATTGAAAAAAAAGGAAAACGGAACAAAAATGCATTATCTATAACGGCAATACCCCAATACAACAATTAAAACGGAATGCAATGGTTACATATTAACATTAATGTAGGCCACTTAAAGCAGCCTACCTCCGCCGGTCAGGCCGCAATAAGCGCGCAGATGAGGTCGAACGAAGTTCGTTGGAGAATTAAACTGCATCGACAAATGGCGGTGGAAGGGGGTCGTAGCACTCGCACTGCTGCGCAAATCAAAAAACCACAAATTACTTCTACCTGTACCGTGTTAATTAGAAAATCTGTTAGCTAGCGTTTACAGTCTACGTATACATGAAGAATAGTCAACTGCATCGAATAATTCAGCAGAGATTTGGCAATGAACAGTGAGATCATTTTTCTTCACTCTCTAGTACCCACACATCAATCACAACTGCCTTGAAGAATCTGAAAAGTCTTTTGAAAACAATATTCATGCACTGCGTGAGACTAAATAAATAGCCCTACAGTGCACGTGACTATGCATGCGTCTATGCATGCGTCTATGCATGTGACTATGCATGTGACTATGCATGTGACTATGCATGTGACTATGCATGTGACCATGCATGTGTCCGTCTATGCACGGATCATAGGCTATGCAATGTCATTTTCATAAATAAATATTATTTGTCGCCCGCACGAAAAATAAAGCAAAACATTGGTTGCATCCATGCAAAGATGTAAAGCCATGCAGTCTCTAATTTATCATGCGTTAAACTAAAGAAAGCTTACCTATCATTCAAAAATCCACAGATTGGACTCCCGGTCGCAATGTCGGAGCAAGTTTCTGCGTTTTCCGACGAGTATCCAGACGAAACTGGAGACTGCGAGATAGACGTGTGCCGGTCGAAGTAGGGGGTGCTGCTTTTGGAGTTAGGGGTGGTGCTGAACGGATAGGAGACATCTGGCCAGAGGGCGCCAAATGCTCGGGGGGCCGGGGCAGCCATTGACGAAAACGAAGACACCAGCTCTGACTACTTCGTAAATATCAACCGTCAAAATTTGTTCTCACATTCTGCAAAAAAATCTAATCTAAATAATCAAAACATATTCATGCAGTTAATCAAAATATATCAGTTCTATTTGAATCAGAATAGACCATAGAAATACAGGTCTCACATAACAATAGGCAAATGTTTAATTAAGTAGCGCAATAGGAAAATGAGCAGTGGGATTCAATAAAATACTCATTAATCTTGTCGCAATTTGCAGGCATATGCAATCATGTAACTATTCCAATAATGCCGTTCTATAAATTAAACTACGGTAGTGACTAGCTAGTGCACCCAAAACGTACAAAACTCCAAACCGTTTCATTACTAACTTCATCTGTCATCGAATACCTCAACAAGGCAATAGTCTAACTCAATAAGCCTTATCTAACTTACATAAAGCCACTAACAAGGCTTGATGACGGATCCAACAAGCCGAATGACTTGTTCAATCACGCCGGCCTCCCTTTTGAGGCAATGCAAGCCGGAACATGCTCAACGCAACGGTCACGGCCTAATGATAAACGCCATTCATCAAATCAGCTGTGAATTTTAATGGAACTGCAACAAATAGTATCAAAAACAACGCGTGCGATTCGCCAATGCAACAATTAGCACTCGATATTATAAATAGAAGTACTATTAATAGAGGTCAAAGGTCAAAAAAAATTAGTTATAAATAATTTCAAAAGGAAAATTAACCATTTTTTACAAGTTTCTGCGTCGTTTCACATGTTGCGACACGATCTGTTTACATTTTTGCATCATTCAGTCAAACCTTATTAACCTAATTGTTTGACCTATATTTGCACATCTTTCTTATTTTAGTATTATATAAATATAGCAATATATATTTCTTACCGCAGATATAATGCTATCATCTTGGAATAAATGTATGAAATATTAGACTACTAATCTTTGATTCACTTGTAAAAATCTGTCGAAAATTTTACATCAACATTCGTGAAAAGAATGAACTTCAACTAAATCAGTAGCTGGAAATAGAACCGTCGCTCTATAAATACAGCCGTGAAAGACCAAATGTTGTCAAGCAGTCGTGGCCGAGTGGTTAAGGCGATTGACTAGAAATCAATTGGGCTCTGCCCGCACAGGTTCGAATCCTGTCGACTGCGATAATTTTTGCCCCTTTGTAGTCGATACACAATTTAAATAGAAAACTTTCGAAGCATCGGGCCCAAAACTAAAAGAGTCCTAGGCAAATTTTTCTTTGCGCTCAAGACGGGTCTATTATGCTAAGTAAAAATCCCTGACATAATAATTGCAATCGTTTTCGCTTTCCTCAATGAATGAGAAGGTAGCGAATGGTATTTTAGTTGGCCGTCCATTTGGTGGCGTTGCAGTACTATGGCGTAAGTCTTTATTATGTATGCATATTATTGCACTTTTAACGCACCAAAAATATGTCGTGCAAACGGAGATGGAAAAACATCATTTGCTTGAATCGTGGGTGCGGGAGAAGTGCAGCAGACATGTATGTCGTGGTGCACTAAACTGCAGGCAATTTAATTAGTTTTATGCACAAACAATACAACCCCACTGAGTGGTGCATGCACAAAGCTCTTTAATTGTAAGTAACCGCACCAAACATCTGTACAGTACCAACTGCATCGAGCACAAACAAATTGCCATGACAGCAGAGCATCTGTGTCCCCTCCACTCCATTATCAAGTTGTATTCGAATAATAGATGCTGATTACAGCGATGATAGATTTTTCTCATTGAACCTCGTGGGATGTGGACGAAAGGAGATTGTTATTACTTGAGTTCATTTTCAATGCATTACTACGGCTCGTGATTGCGTTATTGCATCCAGCTCAGTGGTTGCCCACATTGAGAACGTGATGACTAATGACGCAGACGCGTGATTGCAGGTGATTTTAATTTTGAATGTCCTATTGGGAATATTGGATATTATTTCTTCAAAGATGCTGTTTATGAGCTGATGTATCCAAAGATAATGGACCGGCCAGCCTCTGCACTCATGTGGCCAGCAGTGCCAGCAGCAGAGCTAGGCATGCAGGCCTAGATAATAATTGATTGCTGAATGAAATTTCCTAAGATGCAGGAAAGTGCATCCGGCGAATAACGAACACCAAATCAATTTAGTCTCTCAATGACTGAGATCATTTCAAATCTTCGCGGAATAGCAGAGCACATTGTTGTTCTCCCAATCACCAGGTCATCTCCACAGAACAATTTGTCCCTCAATCACTGCAATAATTTCAACTCTCCAGTGAATATCTAACACATAATATCTAAGTCCCCCGATCACTAAAGTTATTTCAACTCTCCGTTCAAAAACCGAGCATAAGGGTATAGCCTAATCCAATAATGCATAATAACAATAATGCAAACCAACGCGTGCATAAAACCCTGATTACGTGCATGCAGGAAAAAAATTTCAAGATTGCAATTACGAAATGAAGTAACAGTTCCATTGATCGCAGTTGAGCTGCAATTATGCATTATTGCATTGTGACGTCAACTCACCGTTTGTAGTTTATTCATGCATGCATGAAATCACACTTTCATGCAAACTTTGATTACAGTAAAACATGAAATTTTTGCTGCATGATATTTTGCCGGCTTTGGCTCTAAGCAATTTTTCTGCACTTAATTTTCACGTTTTTGAGGAAGTCCATTGTAAATAGCTTCTTCAGTTTAATCACGGCGCTTGTAATTTTTGCGGGTTTTGCGATTTGCGAAATTTGCCAAATTTAGGCTCTCGTTCAACGATGCATCTTTTGCATGCAGAATTGCATGCATAAAAAGTTTATAACTATAATCTACACGCGCTGAAGTGACGTCACAGTTCCATTGACTGTTTGTACCGCAGTGGTAGGCTGCAGTCAACATTGTGACGTTGTGACGTTAGCTCGCTGTTTGTATTTTAATCACAAACTTTTCATGCACGCAAATTTGCGTGCAAAGAATAAATCCTGGAGAGAGAGCCTTAGCGTCTCGTTCAGCGATGCATTTTTTCGCATGCAGATTTGCGTGCATGAAAAGTTCGTAATTATAACCAAACTACAAGCGCTGACGTCATACTGACGTCAGCGCTCGCAGCGGTAGGCTGCAGTCATTAGCATTGTGACGTTAGCTCGCTGTTTGTATTTTAGTCACAAACTTTTCATGCATGCATGCAAATCTGCAAGCAAAAAATGCATAGGCGAAAGAGGGCCTTACACGTACGAGAAAATTTCATGTTTGACGGCAGTCGGTTGACAATCCCCGATTACTGCAGTCCAAGGGCATAGGCAGGCTCATCCGTGCCGAAGCTCTTCAGCACGACAGCGTGTGACTCTGCGTCAATGAGACACGCCTGCACGGCCGGCTGCTGCAGCATGCGCTGCTGCCAGGCGGACAGGCGGGGGAAGCGGCCCGGCGGGCCGAGCTGGAAGGCCGGGTTGATGCGGTGGAGGGCCGGGCAGCGCTCGATCACCGGCCAGGCTACCATGTCCATCATTGCAGGGGCAAGACCTGAAGAGGGTATAGAGGCTGAGTCTGAATTGTGCATAAAATTTCAACACGTTCAACATTTCAACATAAAAGTTGTAAGATAATTGGAGCATAAAATTTATAAATGTCATTAAATTCTTTAGTCCTATATATTCTTTTGTAGTATTAATCATCGCGTAAAAAAGGGCTTTTAATTATTTTCGATTATGTCAACACTATTGAACCCGTGCTCAATTTGGTTACGAATTCAAATTAAAGCTAATGAACTTGCAAATTCAAGCTCAAAAAAGATAAAAGCAATGTCGCGCTACCGTCCTGTTATATAGACGGAGCCCCTAAAATCTTTGGTGTATGCTCTCGTTAGTAATCTCACCGGCGTTAATAAATTCCTGCGAAGGGAAAGAAAGCCTCGTATTGTATTTAGACAATAAACAAAAACTCGTCCGAATATCTTGTAACGTTAGGTCTCTATCGTATTTGTTTAGTTTCTAACGTCAACCTTATTGTAATGCTAAACTGTGCAGGCTGTTCAACAACGCACTTATTAGATTACAATATACGCGAGTGTCATTAATATAGTAAGATAGTTATTACAATAGGATACGATCGACCAGTTCACTGCGCAGCTACAGAGAAGAGCCTTACACGCAGCGCGCTGCACGCATGCGTACATGTATGTACCAAGTCCCGCTGTCTACTCGCGTAACTGTTGCAATGCTCAGTTTCTACTGACGGCATACGTCACAAAATAAGAGATAATAAGAGATATAATGCAGGAAGACAGAGATATAACGCAGGAAGACAGAGATATAACGCAGGAAGACAGAGATATAATGCAGGAAGACAGAGATATAATGCAGGAAGACAGAGATATAATGCAGGAAGACAGAGATATAATGCAGGTTTAATTAAGGCAGGTATAATTCAAATACCATCCTGATCATCACTATGTCATTATACGCATTGATGTAAAAAAAATCATGACTAATAATAAATTTTGAGTCTGTTTCGGCGTCCAGACCGTCAATTGAGACCCGCAGACTTGCCTCCAAAGTACGGAAAGCCAGTTTGTTCGAGCTCCTTCTCGAAGTGATCGAGCTCGTTGAGAAACTTGTCCCAGGTCGTGGCGTCGTCTAGGTGATCGGTGACCTCGTGGAACGCCTTCGTCACCTTCACACAACGCCAGCTCAACACTCTGTAGGGGCCTATATCGCCCCCAGTCGGTCGACAGTTTTACAAATATATTATAGCAATACTATTGATTTTAATTTGCATCCGGAATCATTCAATATAGCTACAACACGATCACAAATACAAACGTAGGTGCCAAAAGTGTAGCCATCATTATGGCCCTTGTTAATTAACGGTACACATAAACCAATACTACACCCCACCTATTGTGGGATGTAGTACAGGCGCAGGTGCTCCAACTCAGATTTTTTTTTGGGGGGGGGGTGTACGTTAAAACACCAGGGAGGTGTAGGAGGGGTGCTCAGGGGGGGTTTAGATAAATCCATGGCCCCAGTTGTGTTCCCAGTGTGCTTTTTCTTTAGTTCAGGGGCCGTGTGTAGCACAAGCCTACACACAGGCCGATTCTGTGCAAGAGAGCCGGCACAAACCGCTCCCCCTTCTTTAGTCGCCTCTACAAGTTGCCCGGGGACCTCTGGACTGCAAGCTAATTAATTCTTTGTTCCCCAGCGTGCAGGGGATGTCTTTCTAGTACCTTGTCCCAGTCAGCGATAAGGAGGGCCTGGCAGGCCCGCTGGTAGGCGTCCTGCGGCTGCAGGCGGTAGCGCTGTGGCCTCGTCTCGTCCAGGTACTGACAGATGACGAGCGAGTCGCGCAGGACGCACCCCTCCTTCTCGAGGACGGGCACGGCCCCGCGGGGGTGGCGCTCCTTGAGCCACTCGGGCGCGAAACGACGCAGCGCCACGTACACCAACTCGTAGCTGCCACATATTTATATTTAATTCTTTTAATCTTTTATTTTGCATCCAATATAAACTGCACCTGGAACTGCACATAAAGAGATTTTTGAGTTTTTTGTCTTGCAACTCAATAGTCTTCGATCTTTTCGTACAAATACGCTTTGCTCGCAATGCTCAATTTAGTTCAGCATATTTTTACGACTGAATTTTTACTAAGCACATTTGTTTTAAATTTTCTATATGTTCAAAAATTGACATCAACTGCCGACTAACGTGTGCGACGTGCCTCACATATGACAAGCCGCTACATGCACCTGTAGGAGTAGCTGCCCTGTGAACATATTACCCCGCCCACGTTAGAATATATAACTCTGACTTAGAGTCATATTTAAAAGTGGGTATGTTCTATAGAGTTGGCCCACTTTGTAATGTAACTATGACTACTTGATAAACTACGTCGTTGAATATGCTTGAATAAAATGTATTAATTCATTCGTAGGCCCACTACAGCGAGAAGCTGTGGTGTAGTGGATAAGGCGTCAGACGAAGAGTCCAGAGTCCTGGGTTCAAGTCTCCACTCAGGAAACTGTTAAAACATTCGGCCCGTATGCAAGGCTGTTAAACACACAAGTGTCGATATAACTGCTAACCCTGCGTCAGATAATAACCTACTTGGCTGGCGTCAGAAAGGGCATCCGGGCGTAAAAACCCGGCTCCAGCAGTCCTCATCAGGGCGCAAAAGTCTGTGTCAAAACGTGGATATTAACGGAGAGACGACAAAAAGGCGGTCAGTATTCCTAGGCCCACTGACGGGATGCGTTTGAACTCAAGGACGAGGCGTACGCGCTCGCTGTACGGGCAGAAGCGCATCGAGTAGAGACGGAACAGGCCCGACCCGAGCGGGGCAGGCAGCGGATCACCTGAACGTCCAAACACACGAGTGGTCTATAATTAATTATGGGCGTCACTTGGCTATACCTCCGGCGTCTCCAGCCTGTGTGGTCTAGTGGTATCCTCACTCAACTGCCGTGCTAGAGGTCCAGGGTTCAATCCCCGCTCTAGTCAGAGGCGGCACTATGAGGGGGCTAAGAGGGACATGCATGTAACTCCCGCAACTCAGAAAGTTAGCCCCCCCCCACCAGCCCCCCAACTTTCCTCCCCCCCCCCACGAATTCCGTTACGAATTCTGTTACGAATTCCGAATCCGAATTCCGAATCCGTTAAGTCTTCCAACCAGACCGGGACTATATATGGGTCTGGTATCGTTGGTAGATCAAATCAAATCAAATCAAAAGCAGAACGAAGCCAGAAAGAACGCTGCCAGAAACGAAGCGTTGCGGAAAATTATGACGGTTACTTCGTGCATCCTTTAACAAGGTGGCAAAATTCGTCTGCCACGTCCCCGATGACGACTTTGGACACCGAAACGGACTTCAAATTCAACATTATTATAATAATATTACTATCCAGAAGTCAGATTTTAAGAATTTCGGCGTCGTTGTAATTGTATCATAATTATGTTTTGACATGTTTTTGTAGATTACGGGCCTTGTGTGTAACAAAGGACTATATACAGTCCGGACACCGGCTCTGTGTAAGAGAGCCGGCACCGAACCCTTCTTTATTCGCTTTTTACGACCCACCTCGGAAGCTCTGGGCTGCAAGACAATTCTTTGCTCCCGGCTTGCAGGGTATTTTTACATGTTAATTAGTACCCCATGCATGGCTGCATGCGACGACAGAAAACGTTAACTCCGTGGCGTCTCGAGACGGCAAAACGCTTGGTTCTTGACGTCTGGACCTCAAAATAGTAATTAATGGAAAACCTGGGTTAATCTACATTGTAAACTCTAGCCTGTAGTTTAGATTTCTCTGCTATCATCATCCACCTTTCTTGTAGCACTTGGCGGGGCTGGCGGACTTGGGTAGGGTGAAGCTGAGCTGACTTGAAGGGTGTTCCGCTGACTGGACTGAACTCGCGCCCGTTCCCATTGTAACCTGTACGTCAAATAGGCCAAATTATTATAGGCTGTAGTATAGCTACTCACAAACGCTATTTTTTTGTAGCTCACCGGGTCAGTTTATTGAATTTACAATCCTAAACGGTCGCAGACTCTAATCTTTAGGCCTACACCGATAAAGCCATTTTAAATTGAGCACGAGACACACCCATGTCGCCTACCAGTAGGTCTAGTCTTTGAATTGATCAGCAGTAAACCTGGGCCAAATTTGCTTGTATCCTATACAGTCGGATTAAGTTTATCTCTGCTTAGACGTGTAGCGTTACGCCTACTTCTTCTAAAACAGGCGTTGGGGGCCTAGTGCGCCCGCTCAGTCTTTAAAAACCGCGCACCACCAGCAAGTCGATTTTCAGGCGTAGGCCTACATGTAGCCTATGCGCGGGCTAATAATACTCCTGCTTCAAAAAAGGCGTACAATTTGCTGTTAATCGTAATTTTAGGTGCAGTGCGCCTCGTAAATCACAGCCTGCACCAGATACAGTAGCTAAATTATACACACATTAGTAGGCTATTCACACTACGGATGGTATACATACCAGAGTAAAAGATCGCTCGTTTTGGTTGGTGTTTGGGCCTGTAGAAGAGCCGCCAACGCAAAGTTAGCTTAGTTGAAAGTCGTCTAATTTTATTTGCAACCGCCTCAAGCTCAATGCAGCGATGACGTAGGCCATCAATACTGAAGCGCTTCTTTTTCCATCCAAGTATTTCGATTTCTTTTCGTGGATCACACACGAAGATTTGTAGAAAAAATTGGCAGAAGAATCGCCAAAGAAAAAGTGACGTCATAATGTAACAACACAGCGTTGAAGTCACGCCTTTCGAAGAGAAAAACGGGCCACGGCACCTAGGACTAGGCCTATTGTGCCTTCGAGTTATACTGATCAACGATGAAACTACCGATCGTTGTTCCTGCATTCGATGCCGAACAATGCCTTATGACATGCAATGCTCGTACGACCTGCTAATCGTGATCGTTCTTCTTTTACTCGTGCTTCTCTTCATTCTCCAGTAGACTACAGACAGATGGAGCAAGACTTCGTGCTGGAGTCGACTGCGAACGCGGCTGTTTCTTCAAGTCTCGTTTTCTAGTCGAACAAGCGTCAGCTTGGCCAGTTTTAAGTCACAGTTCAGTAGTTTAATCAAAGCTACATCTCAGCTAATTCGTGAGAATGCAATAGGCTAGTAGTCGCTTACAGCGACGGCAGTCGAGAGGTCATAACTGAAACTAAAAATTGAAAAAATTGAAAACTACAGGAATCATCCTGGCATAGAATACAACGCTATTATTTTAATGTGATCTAAACGTCTCTTAGCGACCCTATATTGTGATCCAAATCGTATCTTCATTCCATAACTTGCAAATCCCAGAGCGCAGCTGGCATGGCAACCACAGATCGAAAGAACCTTGCAACTGCGCGCTTCAAGCAAACTGGCGGCGGCGCTACGAAGAAGAAAACTCTTCCAAAAGCCACCGTCGCCAGGATGAAAAGCGCCGTGGCCAAGAGCGCCCAGGGTGAAGCCCCGTCGACCCCCAAGGGCCCCGCGCAGGCGAGCGAGGGGAAGGAGGCTGCCGTCGCTCTGGGAGAGATGATCCCAGTTGCTGTGGATTCGGTTCCGGTCGCTGTCGATACTACTGCGACCGGAGCGGAGATAACGAAAGACCAGACACCGACACCGGCCATACGAAAAAAGGTTTATTGATAGATCTACGCTATAGCGCTGTAAAGTACTTGATTTCCAGACATGGGGAGTATGCTTAAGAAGTTATTTATTGCACGAGTCACGTAGACATTCATCACCAAAGAAATATGCGTCGTTTGAGCTGTTCGTATAAGGGTCTTGTAGTGTGAAAAGTAAACGAGCTCTCCTCGCTCGTTTGAATAGAGAAGAACTTCGCCTCATTTAACTTTGAATGTGTGCATGTAGGAAAATTGCGTAAGTGGTCTATGCACCACTGTACATGTAGATAGCTATTTGTCACCACTGTACATGTAGATAGCTATTTGTCACCACTGTACATGTAGATAGCTATTTGTCACCACTGTACATGTAGATAGCTATTTGTCACCACTGTACATGCAGATAGCTATTTGTCACCACTGTACATGCAGATAGCTATTTGTCACCACTGTACATGCAGATAGCTATTTGTTACCACTGTACATGCAGATAGCTATTTGTCACCACTGTAGATGTAGATAGCTATTTGTCAGCCGCCGAGATCAGGGCAATGACTTTTGTGATTTCTAAACGCATCCGAATGCATTCTTGTAATTCTGCACGGGAGGAAAAGTCTCCCACACCCTTGCTCGTGCGTTTTTGTACGTGTGCAGCCGAATTTTTCACTGCACAATTATACAGTTGTCAAATTTAGTTAAACATGCTTTGCCCCTAGTCAAAGCCTATCGTATAACGTCTCGCAGCAGCGCGACCAACCGGTGTCCAAGAAGAACGATAGGGATGACGATGATTCTGAGAGCGATGACGCCAGTGACTCCGACGACTCGTCAAGCTCGTCAGGGTCGTCATCGTCAGGGACGACGTCGTCATGGTCGAGCGTGGAGGACGCGTGGACGGACGACGACGAGCGGCAGGAGAACGTCAAGGAGTACAAGAAAGGCGGCTATCACCCGGTCAGTGAAAGGGCACCACCCGGTCAGTGGTATAGCTACTGTTATGGATGCATCTTTTGCCTTGTGCACGCGAACAAGGAGGACACTTTGAACATCAGTTGTGACTGAATTTATCGTCTGCTTGTTTGTCACACTGGCTCTTCTCTCACAAGTTCACAACACCTAGCAACAAATGCTGGAAATTTTATTTTGTCGGTACTGTTTCACAGAGATGCATAATTTTGACAAAATGACTTGCATGTGTCTACCAATGCAAATAGGTATGAATATGGCTGTATGTAGCGACTATAAAATTAAAATGCAGACTTCCTTTATTAACTAGCAAGACGCGGGTGTTGGATCGTTAGCCTATGATACATGTCCTACTAGATTATACACTAGATAGATACATGTCCTTCTAGATTATGCACTAGATACATGTCCTACTAGACTATACACTAGATACATGTCCTACTAGATTATACACTAGATATATGTCCTACTAGATTATGTCTGAATTCTGTAACCCCTAGTTGGATATTTTAGTTAAAGTGCACTTGCGACTTCGTGGCTTTGCAAATTTGCAACTTTTCGCTTTGCGACTTTGCGACTTTGCAACCCCGAGTCGAGTATTTAAGTTAAAATGCATTGGCAAGATGCGCTATTTTGAAGTCTTTTCACCATTTTTTTGCACTATATTACAGCAAAACCAATGATGAGGTATTAACGCTTGAAACCGATGCGTTTCCAACTGTATTGTAATGATCAGTGAGGGCAATGATCTCCAGTTTGTATTTGCTGAAGGTTCGCATTGGCGACCTGTACAACGAGCGCTACCACGTGATACGCAAGCTGGGCTGGGGCTGCTTCTCCACCGTCTGGCTCTGCTGGGATGTCATCTGCAAGCGCTTCATCGCCCTCAAGGTGTGACAGACAACCTACGACACAGCCTAGTTGTTTGGCATTCTTGATTGGTTTTAATTTAAGTCAATCTTTTTCTTTTATCGCCCTCGGTACCGCGTTCCCGAGGAACTTACAAAAGTTGGCGCAAACGTTTTGCTCTGAGACGGCTAGTCCTCGAAAGCAGATGGTGAGATAAAAGTATCTTTGAAGCGCACACAATTAAAACGCCGGATGGCAACTGAGAGGCGCTGACACAAGAACGCGCCCTCGCGGGCATCGCCAGTGACTGCGGTGACGCGGCGACCACGCTCGGCAAGGAA
Organism: Chamaedrilus cognettii; assembly: GCA_034695025.1. Taxonomy (NCBI): domain Eukaryota; kingdom Metazoa; phylum Annelida; class Clitellata; order Enchytraeida; family Enchytraeidae; genus Chamaedrilus; species Chamaedrilus cognettii. Next base: position 190 of record JAQIWG010001957.1, on the reverse strand, counting down.
TACGAGCGCTTTAGAGCTGATGGGCAGTGTTTATTCTAGACATCTTTAGGGGGGGAAAGTTCCCCCCCTAAAATTTCATTTCCCCCCCTAATTTTTAGCAATTTCCCTCCTTCCAATTTCAATGCTTGTATGCGCACTTAGTACCCCTCCCCCCCTAAATTATATTTTCCCCCTCTAAAGCTAGGAGTCT